>JAAAKE020086423.1:0-21994 GCA_010014785.2 Anisolabis maritima | reverse complement strand
CATGGAAAAAATAGTCTAAAATCGCTCGCTTTAGCAGGAGGTGTCGCATTACACGCAATTAATGTCTATATTACGATTATGTATTAATTAATATATAATAAATATCAAATATTTATTTTCCAAGTAAAATACTTTAAGTGGTTTTTGTTTGATAATAGTATATTTAACATTTATGTGGAAATAAATTTGTAATATGATTTTGTTTTGAAAAGAATAATTGCATTTGGGAAAATATTTAATTTTCATAATAGTATTCTAATAGAATAATAATTAAAAAATCATAAACAATTAAATGGATTGTGAAGTGTTTGCTTATATATTATAATAATTAATTTTTAAACATATTAAGTAAGGATTTGTTAATATGAAGAGAATGATGTAAATATTTTTTTCTATTTTGTTTAATTGTATTATTATTATTCCGAAATCGATATTTATATATATTGTCTAAATGTATTAGCAAACATAAACCTAGCAAAGGTTGCAGAACAAGTCAAGCTTAAAGAATAATGAGAGGTAAAAGAAATCTTGTGGCTTTTAGCGGTAAAAAGGCAATGCGAAATGCGACGATAAAATCGAAATGAAAAAATTGATATTCAAATATGAAAGTAGCGTGTAATTTGAAATCATAAATAAATTAACAAGTTCAAATGATTAAATTAAAATTAAATTCAGAACTGCTTTAAATATTATCACCTTTAATTGGAAAGTTTTATTTCATTACAGTTAAAATTTGTTACTTTTGCAAGTAAAATAAAATTTCCAATTATTATATACATAAATTAAAATTAATATTTAAATATTTAGGCCTTATAATAAAAATAAATTATTTTCTCCGTCCATATTTATATAAATTTTATCGTTCAAGATGGGAAGCAAACCAAAAAGGAGACAGACCTAACAAAATATTAAAATGAATAAAATCGGGTTTTACAGGGAGAAGTTATTTTCTGATGTGAATTTAAATTAATTTTGCTGAAGAAATTCAATATGTATCTGAATGAAAACGCAATGAGCTTCCGCCTACTCTGAATCCAATAATCGTATCCGTTGTGTACCCGTCCATTGAGAAGGATTTGGCGGGAAGGTGCTTCGCCAACGGCTTCCTGAACAGGTCCGCCTTCGGGATAGCAAGAGCCCTAGGATCTCAGGACTCCTCTTCAGTTATCTCTTATTTGGACCCGCAGGTCAAGTGAAATTTGCTATTACCAATTTAAATTTATAATCAAGAGATCAAATAATGATAAAATCATCAAACCTATGATTATAATAATAAGCTATTATTCTTTTTTCTACAATTTTTAATGTGTTAATTTTCAAGTATTTTATGGTATATCATGAAGTTATTAAATTTGAATTTGATTCTCGCCTCTGCTTATTTTGGCAATTACATTGACGAGAGATGAATATAAACAGGGAAATTAAACATTTTTCTTTAGTTTAAGACATATTTTGATGCGTGAGTTGATTTATTAACAATAATCCTAAAATATTAAATTTATCTGTTAGGTCGTATTTTAATGAAGAGCATGGATAAAAAATGAAAACTTTTATTTTTACTTTATTTAGATGTGGCGACCAGGTGGCTGTTTATTTTAATATATATGAAAAAAAAAGTAAAAATCACCAGTTTTTGTCTGAACCTGAACATTTGAACTAAAGCATTAAATGAGTTAGTAAGGCTTTGTATGTGCAGTCTATAGTTTATCGTTATAAGATACATTACATCATCTGACAAAATAAAAATTTTAAATTTTATATATATATTAATAGACAAGCCGGTTAATGAATAAGAAGTTAAAAGTAACAAATTATCACAAAAGATTTTAGTTAAATAGATAAAGAAATAAATATTTTTTATTAAGAATGATATTATTGTTAAGAGAAAAATTGATTTTTTTTACTTTGTTAAACATGTTTGCTTTCTTTTATTTAAAAATGTTATTATACTATAAAAGTATTTGATAAATTTAATTTTTATATATTATTTTACTCCATTATATTAAATTTATAATGAAGTATTTTAAGTTTTAACGAAGCAATCAAATAAAACAATTTTTAATTGAACAAATTAACGGTAAATTTATTTAATGAAGCTTATATAATTTAAACCTGTTTAAAAACATCTCTTTTGTTATAAATAATGGCATTTGTACAAAAATTATTCAATTTAATTAGCTATTTATATTCCAGGGAGGTGAAGAGTTTGTGTTAATAATTAATTTTTGAGAAGAAAATTGCAAGCGTTGTGTTTGGTTTGGCCTAGTTGTGTAAATAAATATCAATCGGCCCTCCTTCATGTAAAACGAATCCTACGCATACGATATTTCGAACATGATCTATGTAACGAGAAATCGAAGTGGACTTAAATCGAGGCTCAGAAGGCCCACACAAGTCGCCAATGGTCGGTCACCAAAGATCGTAAAATAAAAGAAAATAAATAAATAAGTGTATGGGCGAGGTATGAAACGAGACCGAAAATGAACACACAACTGGCAAGGATTGCAAGGTAAATAAACAAATAATTAATTTAATAGAATAAACAAAAGGGTGTGAGTATTTTTTTTTTATATGGAAGCCTAAGGTCCAACGGACCTATGATGACCGATGATTATATGAAACCAGGAAGAACAGGAACAGGAATAAGAGAGAGTGGGGACTTTAAAAGGTGCTTGTTGAGGTTGGATTTGAAAGATTGGAGATTGTAAGTTTTAGGAAAGCAGGGAGGTTGTTCCAGTCACGGGAGGTCATGGAGATAAAGGAAGACTTGACTAGTTCTACTCGCGTATTTAAAGACACGGGGACAAAACTCGCTTTGGGCGGAATGAGGGATTTTAATTCAGCAGAACTTCGACCATGGTATTTAAGAACATTATTATTATTTTAAGACAATAGATATATTATTATTATAAAAAAAATTGACTCGATTTAATTAAAAATAGATAGAATATTACACATTCTTGAGAGGATACATATTTATATAATTCAAATTATAGAATCAAATTTTACTTTAACTTTTAGTTATTTCCATTTTATTTGTTTAATTCGATCAAACAAGTGTAAATTTTTCCTTTTTTTTGTCAGGTTTCTTTCTATTATAATGGAGATATGTTGATTCCGTAGGGGGCATAAATTTGTTACTGGAAGGTTCTCAGGACAAAGGGCCAACTCACTAGTGGATTAATTTTTCTAGAGCCAATCACGGTGCTCAGTTGTTAAATTTTAGGGAGATTCTATCACTGTATATACGTGGTTGCCTCAAGAAAATTTCAATAGTGAGTTGGTCATTTGCGTGGCGAATCTTACAACAACCAAACAAGAACTAATTTCTGCAACCCATAGTATATAAACACTACTGAAGTTTTACGACTTAAGATTACTTATTTGAGTTTTAAAGGTAAAAAAAAAATTCAAACAATCAAAAAATTAGGAACCGGAAAAGGAAAAAAAAGGGAATTCATAATCCCCCCCCCCCCCCCAAAAAAAAAAAAAAAATGAAAATTTTGAATCGGTTAGGGAAGCAAAGTAAAAAAAGGTCAAACAAAAATATCCTCAAAAGAAGAGGAAAGAAGCCATTGTTAAATTTACTTTACTTTTTTTTTAAAGTCTTTTTAGGCATCTGAGGATATTTTTTTATTTATTTAACGACGGAAAGGGAACCACTGATCCTTGAAACATGGAGAGAGGCATCTACTTATGGACCGAGGAACAGGGGTATTAATATTATTATTAATTAATATTAATACTTAAAAATTTATAAGGGCCTAGGTTTGGTCTTCAATTGCATTTGAGCCCCGTGATTCTACATAAAAGACTCACCCACTTTTTAAAATAGGAAGATTTAGAAAACCGCCTTCAGTTTCATATTTTAAGCCTAAACTTGTAAAGAAACGTTTAAAAGATTTTTTAAATATCATCACTGAAATAAGCTTTTGATTTGGCTAAAAAAGAAAAAATTTGTGAATAGTTAAGGGTTATGGCGAACACACGGACCGACTGCCAAAGAGTATTAATACATTTTCCTTTGCGGAAGCAAATAGGCTGAAAATTGAAAATTGTTGTCGACATAATTCGAAAGTATTTATGTCATATGCTCAGTCAAAACAAGCATTGGGTCATTCAGGTACATCGTGGTAATGGTCAAAGTGTGTGCGACCTGAGCTTTGTCTTTGGATGGCGCCAGGCTACGAGGCGGGGGCGACGCCGACCGAGCCTTTTTCGTTCCACAATTGCCTTTGGAATAGCACAGGTCTAAAGGCGCCTACACCACGCCAATAACAATTTGACCACGAACACAACTGACCATTGCTAATGGATCGGAACAACTCTCACTTTTATGTTAAATAGAGAAAAGATTATTGAGAATTTGCTGACGCTGTAAAATTGATCCAGATAATATTAATAATAAAATTGCATAATCAAATCATTTAATATCTTATTTATGATTGATAAAAAAAAAGATTTTGAAGTCATTCAAGAATAATACAAAAAAGTCAACGAAATTGCAAAACTTTTCCGAGAAACAATTAACAGTTTGAATGGCTCCCTTCAAACTTAATAGATTGCTGTGAAAATTAGATAAAAGTATCCATCAAGTTTATTCATTCCCCCAAATGGAAATTATTTCGTTCAAATTATAGAAAAGGAAGGTGTTGTAATTATACCAAAAGAGACATTGTGTTGATTTGGAACCAAGAAAACAATTTGACTACTGAAGCTCTCTAAGCGAATGCATTATGTATATTTATTTGTTTAACATTTGACCAAATAACTTTAAAATATAGGTTTATATTAATGCTTATATAAAATTTTGTTCATGTCGACTAATCTAAAGTACCCAATAATTAATTGCGTTTTTCAGTTTTTTTTGAAAATTTTATTAACTAACTTAAGCTAGAGAAAAACCTTTCAAATAAAAGTTGTCCCAATTCTTGATAACTTTTACTAAAGAAATTTTTAAATCAATTACTTGTTTTTTGAGAAAAAATGACAAAATTAAATAATTTTAAGATTCACTCGATTTTGTCGTGATTATATTATTGTAGTTTTTTTTTTTTAACTAAGTGAACCAGCATGTATTTTTTGACCTGGATGGTTTTATCACCCAGAGATAAAAGAAACGACAAAAATCACATGAATTAGCTCTCAGTAAAATAGGACTTTCATTTCTGTTTGATTTTCTTTTGATCTGACTGACGTAGATGGTGAAAAAAAATAAACAAATAATAGTATTTGGACTATTACAAAAACGTAAAAATATAAAGATAAAAATAGTTTTTATGTAATAAAAGTAAAAATAGCCCTTGGAGCACTGACAAGGAAGGATCGTGTGGTGTCTGTGGTTCGTTCGCTGTTCAGACTGATAAAACTTATTTAAAATGCCAATTAATTTAAATAAATATGAACGGATAACAGAATTCGTAATATTTATTTATCTATCATGTCAAATTATCATTCAAATAACAAAAAAAAAAGTAAAAATAAGAATAATATAGTAATATTTCTATTTTTGGCTTTAAAGTGCCTATGAATAATAGATAATTCTTTTTTACTCTTTTTAGCTATGAATATTTTAAGAATTTAATGAAAGAGTCTAGGCTGCTTGTTAATTTTCCATGGTATCGAGCCGTGTGGCCCCCGTAGAGACAAAGAAACAGCCAGGGGCCAAAGGGCTAATGGTTAAAGGCTCGGAAGTCGCCTGGCGCCTGCTATTATTAAAAGTAAATGGATACATCCGGCCGATGATTAATAAAAACCCCTTCAGCTGGACAAATCCAAATCCAAAAATGTTTCCATTTTTTATATACATTCTTCTATAGCATATTGATTAACCAAAGAGAGAATCATAATTAATAACTTTTTGACCTAAAAGGAATAACCGCCAGTTTAATTTATGGGCAGTTGATTCTTTTCTCTAGCTTCAAAATAAACGATATGCAACCATTAATTACCCTTATTTTGGAAGCTGAGGGGGAAAAAAAGCAGCAGTACCAATTTATGACTAGCATTAATCTTTATGGTTGTAAATTTTTTATGATCTATTAATTAATATAAAATTTTCTATATTAGTTGTTTTTTGACTAAAATAAATTGAAAAAATTTCAATTTTGTTTTTGAATTTTGAAAATAACGGAGTGTTCCATGCAGGGGGTTCCAGTAGGGATCCAAGCCCTATGAAGATCTAAAAAATAAAAATACCTATAAATAAAAATATACGAGGGGGAAATATAGTGTCAAATGAAATTTAAAACGCTTTTAGAAATTACCAAAAAAAAAAAAAAAATACTATTTTATATTCTTTAGAATTTAAACTAGAGCTACAAATGTTTTATTATCAGGGTATTTAATTATTAATCTTTATATCCTTTCGCTCCTTCCTCCCCCGAAAAATATTTTGGCTTTGACCCTGGTTTCATAGAGTGGTACTAAGTGGATTGGAGTTCACATGATTGATTTTCTTTCATTTATTTATCTTATTAATAAAATTAATAGCGCACAAAATTTATATTAATAAAAACATTTTTAAAATACAATAAATGTCTGCTATTTTAGATTGTATGAATATGTTTTGCATATTATATATATAATACTTTAATATTTTTGTTGGTTTTTTTTTTATAATGTAACCAAAACTAAATACATAAAAAAAAAATTAAATAAAAGAATGAACTTTTTATCAAAATTTTCATTTTGTAGACAATAAAAAAATTAATTGATTTTTTTTTAAAGTCTTTCTTGACATCATAGGCCATATAGACTCCGTCCTTATTTATTAAAATTAATTGGTAGCCAATATAATTTAAATGATTTTTATTTATTTTATATATATATTTGTAATATGACATATCCATGAATTACTTTGAGCAAAGGAGAGTCGAAACAAACAAAAAATGCCCGAAATGCCGCGAACATTTTTTATTTGTACCGAAGCAAGAATATTCGGTATTTAGGGCATTTTCTGTTCATCTCGAGTCTCGTTGGAAAAGAAAATTCATGCATCTCTCAACCCTACTTCGAGTATTAATTGCCTACGCTTGTTTTGTAAAAATTAGATATATATAAAATAATTTTTTTTTACTACTATAAAAAAAATTAATATTTGAATATTGATAATAATTTTTATTAATAGATTTTAAAAGATAAATCCCTCAAGTGCAGAAGAGTAGCAGCGCCTTATCTCAAGCAACTACCTTAAAAAGCGGATTGTGCTGGTTATCTACCCATCAGGAGTGATGATTAAGACCACGTGTGCCAAATAAGTGCCTCTGTCTATCTTATTAAATGGCAATGGCCAACTCCAGATAAAGACCCCCAAGATAATATTCATTCCATTTCAATCAGGGGACATATAGGGGGGGATAAGAAGCCACTCAGTTTTGACAGTCTACTATGATATATAATACCCTCTCTTTCTTTCTCTTAGAACAAACAAAATTCAAAATATGGTCCTAAAATAAATGTAGAAAAATGAATACCTCAATAAGGAGTGCCATAAGGAAATCTTGAAAATTTTAGTTGAACTTGTTTATTGTTTATTTAAAGATTTTTTTATATCTTTTTGAAGAAAGAGATAATAATCCGCTTCTGAAAGTTGTTGCCAAGAGGATGATAAGATAATTTAAATAACAAAGAAAGAAAATCCTCTGCAGACGTTAGTCCGACTTGCGATATTCCAGAGATACGATGCTTGTTACGACGAAAAATAAAAAAAACTTTTCCAAAAAAAAATCCCTAAAAATTTATAATTCTAATCTAAAAAATTGGCAAAAAAAAAAAAAAATAAAGGTAACACAAAATGCATCCACTTTTTGTAATGTTATCGCTAATAAGAGATTTTTAGCATATTCTGACACTTATTAGCCTTAATTAATTATTTATTTATTATTTTCAACTTAAGAATAATTTCGACTTGCAATCATTTTTTCGGGCCTTAACCCGATCATAAGTAGGTCTGAATATTTTTTAAGGTGACGTTGTTTTTAGATCAATATTATTTTCAAAATTTGAATACATTGTTTTATTATTAGGAATATTATTAAAGTATTGCTCGAATTTGAATTTTGTCTTTTGTTTAATCTATCCTTTTCAATCTTTGGAATTAAATATATTAGAAAATAATAGAAAACATAGGCAACCAGGTCGCCTAAAATACAAAAAGCTAAATTTTATAATATAGGCTATTGATTATATTTATATGAACTAGATAAGCGTGGGTGTGTAGGGTTTATTTTGGCTTATATCTCTAGAGCCTCTTAACCTAAATAGATAAAACTTTATAAAATTAGTTAATATTTTAATAGAAGGATGTATTCATACTTTTATTCTTTTTAAAAATTGTGGATATTCAAAAGTCCACATGACCAAAATTGTTGCAATTTAATAAATAATATAATATTTTACAATCCGCTGGCAATATTCAAAATTAAAATTCCACCTGGCATATAAATTAGAATTATTTGCATATTAAAATCTCTTTTATTAGTAGAAAAAAAAATTGTTGAAAGTCTTATATAGTAAGCAATGATCTCTTATCAGTAAAAATCAGATGTCATAAAGGATTATCCATGCTCATCTGTCTTTTATATATATATAATAGCAACAAATTCTAAAGGGGTAGAGAGATATGTAAGACATTTTTAGGTCAGAGCAAAATGAATGAAGTCATCAAAAGTAACTTTACTTTAGATCCCAAGTAAAATAAAAGTGAAGTGGCCATTTGAACTGAACAAGTGACCTCTCTTAGGTGATCAACTTATATATAAAAAAGTTTTGGTTAAAATTAATCAATCCCGTATATAGGTTTATCACTATATTTTGAGAAAGGATTTAGAATTTTGTGAAATTTCCGGGGCCATAAGATCACTTGGCCCACCAGCAAAAAATACTGGCTACTTACTATTATTAAATATATTATACGAATTACTAAAAAAAAGTCTAAAGTCATATTTATTATTAATTTTGGATTGAAAGTAATAGGTCTCAAAGTTATTTAATTTAAGGAGTTTTTTGTTTCTTATTATATTTGTTATAATCAATTTTGGATTTAAACATTTCCGATTGAACCATCCTAACTAAAATAAAATGATGTGATACTATTAACCGTGTTTTTCTTCAAAAAATATCTTTATGCTTCAGAAGTAAATATCTCAATTGGATAGTTTTGATAGCGATCTGGGAATAACATATTAATTTCTTTTATGATTGATTGTTGCCTTGACAAAGGAAAATCGTTTATTAATTAATTAAAAATTTCTTTTTAACGTGGCGTGTCATTAAGGAGATAAATAAAATGATAGATATTACCATTGTCAAAAGTTGACAAAATTGAAATATTTACGTTTGAGACTAAAATATATTTAAAAAAAAATCCTTTCAACTGAATTTGCTTCACACACTCTATACGTGTTAACAAATCAACAGACTGACAGACGGCTAAAACATTTCATTTTACAAATTACTAATTATGTATAATCTCGAAAAATCAAAATTGATATTTACAATTACTATTTATTTCTATTAATTTAAAAGGAGAAAAGTAAATACATAGAATTCATTCATTGAGAAGGTGCATGGCCTAATTTCCTATTTGGCTGCATTCATTGCATTTTGTTATGTAAATAAGAAGCAGAGACGAGGGGTGAGTGGCTCGATTTTTGGCCACGATCTACTACATTGAGCTAAGTTTAGACTGAGTGGGTGCGTTTGTTGGTACGCGTGTGTGTATTTTGGTGCGTCGCCTTCTAAGGCCAGCATATGAAGTGCCAAAAGGGCTGTGAGATAATGCGTTTAATTCAGGAACGCCATTACTTGTCATTGTGCATCTATATTATTTGACACCTACGACATCGTATCGATGCTACCTGCGTAGGTGATTTTTATATTTTACCTTGGGTTTAAAAATAATTCTTTGACCTATATACAATTTTCCCCTCTCACAATTGTGTGTGCTCATAAAATCGAAATTTATATACAAAATTGGTGGAGAAAATTAAAAAAAAAAAAATCAAAATCTCTGTTGTTGTTTTAAAGAACAGACCACCCTGAATGAGCAGAAGCAGAAACAGCTCTTGGGGGAACAACTTCACAAATAAAGAAATTCAAGTTTTTTATATATAGTATATAAACTAAAAAGGAAAGGATTTGAAATTAAGAAAATATGTAGATGTAATTTTCCGGAATCGTTTGATGAAAAGAAAAAGAACTATTAATATTTACAGCAGCATAAATAATGGAAAAGACTCTCGAAGAGATTAACTCAACCAAACAACTAAAACAAGTAACTGGATTTTGGTTTTTTAAATATTATAGCCTCTACCAATATTTATTAAAGTATTTTTAGGTTTTTATCCTCTTACCTGGCCTTAGAGAAAGAAGAAATATTTATATAAAACACCACATAACTTTTTAATTAATTACACACATACTTGAATAAAGTGAAATTATATATTTATTCAACTATTTCTTTATTTGCAAATTTTATTATATATTATAATGTTTTTTTAATCGATAGTGTTTCATTGGAAACGAAGGCTTGAGGTATTGAATAATTAACACCTTTCCTTGGATTTTCATGTAATTTGGGGTCCGATCACTAAAATTATAGATGCGAACAATGGAGGGGACAAGCCGGCCCATCGCACAGCCTTGCGAGGATGGAGAGAAAAAGACTGGCAAATGAGCGAGGAACAGAAGAAATGGAAGTCTTGGTTCTACTCATCAGAACCCTAAGAGAGAATATTTAAGTTAAGAAAAATGTTATGAAATAAAATTTGACTGAGGTATAAATGCAGATACGAGATTTTAGTTGTTTTCGACATTGCTAATTATCTAGAAATTACTGGCTTGAAAAATAAATTTAGAGTAAATTAAATATATTTATAATTTGGTATATATTGTTATTATTAATAATAACCAATTAGAGGACGGTTACCTGCTGATAAAAATTATTATAATAAACTTTCCTATAGAGATCATAAAAGCCCAAAAAGATAAAACACAAATTTCATATAGGTGAAAAATGAAGAAGAAAAATTTAGAAATATAGTATGCTAGGAATAAGAGAAAAGGCACCGGCGTAAATAAAGTTTAGAGATTAAAAGTTAAATAAATACAAATAATAAATTAATATGAATAAAATGCTTTTTTTTAATAAAGGAAAAAATAAGGCATATTGCAGCAAACGTAAGAAAAGACCGTGGATGCCAAAAGGTCATGAGTAGTTGTACATGATATGGAAATGTATGTGTACATATATTCTTATTTCTTTTTACATCAGTGAGTGCCATGTGGTGACATGCAAGTACATTTTTATAATAAAGATAGCTAGAACCCAAAAGTCGTAGGTTGCATCCCGGATGATACGAAATATTTTGCATTCAAGTTGATTTTAATTATAAAAAAAAAAAAAAAAAATTAATTATACTGGTGGCATATATTTCATTTATTAAAGAATTATTTATTATCCAAAAAATAAATGCCAAAAAAATCAGATTAAATATTTGAAATTTAAGTAAAAATGATTAAATTGTTATTGTGATTTTTTTTTATATCTCAAATTCCAAACATTTCATTTAGAAAATAATTAAATTCCGTTTTATTGAGCCGACACAAATACCAAATGACTAATTCTTACTTTCGTATAATCGTCATCCTCTTTTTGTTTAAGAAAAGGTCAATTGCAAATTTAAAAAGTGCAAGGATGCACAAAAAGGAGAATGTTTATTTCAAACCGGATCTAATCGAAACGTTCTCTTCTTCACTGCGTTGGCGTCCCTTGAAAACTTTCACTCCTTAATTCTCCAGAGCGAAGTTAAGTGTCCTAAACATTCACTCGGCTAACTTAAAAGAATATAAGGAATTTTATAGATTCATTAATTAATTAATGGACCATTCAATTATTTCTTTTTTTTTTATCTTGAAAGTAAAAATGAATAAAATAAATGAGCAATAAAATAATGAGATTATTTATATTAAAAAAATGCGTAGATTGCGGCTATACTCTATAAATAAATATTGTACTAAACCCTGTAAATTTGAGCAGAGGTGGAGGTCTCGCTTCATGTTCAGTTGTTCGCTTCCCGTCATGAGTTTAAATTATATTGGCTACCAAATATTTAAATAAATATGGATGGAGTCTATCTAAATGATTAGATGCGGAAAAAACAAAAAAAAATTGTACTATTAATATTTAAAAAATACGCAATTTTATTATAGGGCTTAAGTAAAAATAACATCAATTTTTGGCATAGCTCAACTTGCCTAAGCTCAAGTTATCAAATAAATCATCGGTTGGTTTGAGTATTGCCAAAAAAAAAAAACAATGTTATTTTTATGATAAATATTTTTTTAATTAAGACTTATGGATACAACAATTTCAAATTTTAGATTGAATTCTGATGAAGAATAATTTATGATCGAAAGGTCGAAAAAAAAACATATTATTTTTATTCTGTTTAACTTGTTAACTGTTCTTTTATTATTTTATTTTCCAAGGCAAAAAAAAAAAAAAAAAAAAATTGTTTATTGTTTTACTCTTGACGTAGTTGATTGAATTCGCGATCATTATTTATAAAATTGTGAAGCATCCATTAAAAACAAACATGTATATAACACCGAGTTTGTGCTATATATTGAAAACAATGCAATCAAAACAACCGGAAGACCCGTGCTCGTTTATTTCACCATTAGGTTAAATAGATGCATTTAATGCCCATGATGTGGCTGTATTAATAAAATAATCCGCGATGCCAAAGTGAGGGATCGTGTTATAAAGAACGCAAATTGTTGTAAATTTGCACGCAAGTCGGATTGGCGGACGTCCTTAACGGCGTAGTTGGATTAAAAAGAATGTGTAGAGGCGGATAAATAAAACAGTGTGTGCTAAAAACAAGCGATGGTCGCCACTATCATGGGACAGGAAGACCTGCATCCTGTAAACAGTATCAACCAAATGGATGGATGAAATGACAGGGACAAAAGGTCCATTTATGGAGACGGTTTTGAAAGAAAAATTATGACAAGCAGAGATCATTAAAAAAAAGTGATAATTTTACAAAAAAATTTTTTTTTTAATTTCAACTTCATTCTGATTAAATTTATAAATAGAAATTTTAATGTTTTAGGTTAATTAGTCTGTTTTTCGTGTAAAGCTAGCTCCCATGCCGTGTCTAAATTTGTTTGATGAAGGTAGGCAACCAAAATGACCAACTCACTAATAGCTTTTGCGATTAATTTTTACAGAGCTCCTCAAGAGCTGACGCAGTTGTTAAATCTTAAAAATCCATTAGTGAGTTGATCAATTGGGTTGCCTTCAACAGACAAACACGAACGAACATAAAAAAAACTCGCCCTAATAATTTAACGAAAAATATTTTCCCCTGATTAAATTTATAAATATAAATAAAGTCTTTTTAGTTAATTAACCTTTTTTTTTTTTTGTAAATAGCTCCTATGGGATGCATAAATAAAGAAAAACCCCTTTTTAAAGAAAAAAATTCAGAATGTAAAAGACAAATAATAGCTCATATAATTTTGATTATCAACATACGAACATTTTTAACATTATAGGAGAAGAACTTATTAAATCTTTATTCAAATTTTAAATTTTAATTTAAAATTCATAAATTATTCAAAAGAAACCTTTTTTAATGGGACCCCGCCTCCAACTCCAAAGATTATTATTAATCTTTAGGATCCCAAACCTTCCTCACACAAATGAAAGTTACCTATTTACTAATCAAAGGAAATAATTAATTAATTAACTAAAACAAATTACTATAAAAATTATTTAAATTTATAAACGCTTGGCATGTAAAAGATAAAATTTTCAACTTTTTTTTTTTTTTTTTTTTGTATATTTACAAAGCTTCGATCCATTATTCTTTTAGCATGTTCATGTTTTGAAATCTTTTGTATTTCATCGGGAAAGAAAACAGACTTGAGAAAAAAAAAATTTCCTGTCTGTTCGAACCTCACGCGAAACATCTGGTGCGTGTTTTATTTATGACCCGACCAGAAAATATCGAAATAAATTAAATTTTCTCAGGTAAGGAAGACTCTATATGGAGAGTACAAATACAATAATACCGAGTTTAAGATGGGGGACGGGGGTATTGAGTAAAAGCAATATTGAGTAGGCGATTTAAGTGAAGCTACCTCAAGGGTAAAGTATTGGAAATTGTTTATATAATTGAATAAAAAAAAAAAAGTTTTACTTATGTTTCGGCTAATTTCAACATTAGGTTTTTCTGTTATGCTTTTTTTTAAATCTTTAGCCGGAAACAAATAAATGTAATGGAATGGTTACTTGTTTTTGGTTTAAAAAAAATTAAAAGTGTATAGCTAAATATATATAGGCTTTTAAACTATACATCTACATATTAATTACGATACGTATTATCCAAGCATATTTGTTTACATCAATTGGTATCCAAATGATTTAAATAAATTTTCATCGAACTGACTGAGGTCGGAACCCACTTGGACTATTGGTTTTTCTTTTATAAACTATAATATTTTTAGGAAGAAAGCGTTTGGTGTGATTAAACCCACCCAAAATAACACAACTCTCTCTTCTCTTATCTAGATAAGGAAAGTGATTTGCTGTCACATCAGATTTTTTGTGTCTGCCCCATAGGTAGTCATCAAAGTACAGCTAACTTGAATTTATTTTGTTTAATAAATGAGAATTTCATATGACTCGCACTTTGTTTGATTTCTGAATGATAACTGGCAAGCGAGGTGCGCACTAGCCCATCATGTGCAAATATTAATAGAGGAATTGAGGGCCGCACACCCCACATACTAAAGTGGAAAATGATTAATACATAATTTATTATAGGTACAGTCAATATAATCAAAATCATTAGAGTAGTTTAGGAAAAAATCACAGAAAATTTAAGTGTAAAGAGGGCCTCAAACGATTTGGGGGGTAAGGGTTAATAGTATATTTCAAAGATATTCTAAGAAATAATTGTTTTATGAATTTTAATGTAGTGTTCCCTGTGGCTTATAAGAATATTTATTTAATTTTTAGTTATTTAGGAAAGTTTTTTCAGAGATTTCAGTGGATTTTCCCTTTCAAAATTCTATTGTAAAGAAATATATGTTGATATGTAATTTAAAATTCAATTCACTTTCCAAATATCATTAAAAAAAATTAAGAAATTATGAATGAAAATACTTTTCTCAACTTTTTAAAATTTATTTATAAAGTAATTAAGCCCAAACCAGCCAGAGGCAGATTCCTGTTTATGGTTTATCTAGTAGATTTAATATAGTTATCAAAGAAAAAAATGTATAACAACTGAAAGGAGTAGATAAAAGGTGTTTGAGGCAAAGAAAAGCAAACTGGGGGACGGTGGTCGACGACGTGGGTGTCAGTGGTGTTCGAATCGGTGACCACGAGAATCGGGGTGCGTGGGACCCGCGGGAATCGCGCTCTTGGATATATTTGGCGTGGTATGTGGTTAGTTGTTGGTTGTGGCATTCATTTAGAAAGTTGGCTACGCGTAAGCGGGCAGCCCGTTATAAAAGCCTGCAAAGATTATAGGTTCAGAGACAAGCAGCCGAAAGCCCCCCTCAGGGGGGGCAGGGGCAGGCTGTTCATCTTGTTAGTTAGCCGGATGGACATTCAATTGCTCGACTGACGAGCAACTGATGAAGATGAACGGCTGGTTTATCGCGCCATCTAAAGATCTATGCAAAGTGAAATTGGCATCATTATGCGATCACTATCGCTTGACAACGCACTCAACTAGTTTAATTGATAAAATGAAAAGAACACAAATAACAAGCATATAAGTGCAACACCAAGGTCAATCTAGAGGCTATTTAGTGCTAAACTAAACGGTTGAGGAAACGTCGAATCCACAGAAAATTTGTTAAAATTAATAAATTTCCCATATATGAGAAAGAGAAGATATTAAATTCAATCTTATTTTTAAATTAAATTAAATACAAGTAAATTTACTTAAAAAAAAAAAAATTTCAACTAAAATTAGATAGTATAGATAAATTGTTCTAGTTTAATTAAATGAATTTTCACAAATCATTTAAAAAAGAAACGTATTTTTCCATCATATATTAACAAAAAAATATACAAATTGATTAATTCAGGACATAAGTTGGGCAAATAGTATGGAAAAGACCAAAAGGACTTAGGACAAGATGGGTAGATTATATTAAGATCTCGAAGAGGTGGGGCAGGGGTGTGAGGTTTGAATGGTACTACCTCAAAGTAGGGATGAGTGGACAAGGAGATGATCACGAGCTCATTTAGCGCCACTATAATAAAAAAAAAAAAAAGAGGAAAATCTATTGTTTTTACTATTATTATGTCTGACTAGATAGCAAAAAATATCAAATTTTATTTATTTATTTAAATTTATTTTAATAAAGACAAAACGAAGAACTAATTATAAACCAATAAAAGGTTCTAAATCTAATTCATATGAAGCAATCAATATGACATAAATAGAGAGACAAACTATCAATTACATAGGTTAATTAACAAATAGAAAATCCCAATAATAAGCTCATATATTGAATGAAAAGGTGCCAAATGGAGATAAGAACCAATACAGATTAGAATTGGATTAAACTAAATTAGTGAGAATTGAAATGCATTAAATTCAATTAGAAACATCTTAGGGTTTATTTGAAAACATACTAATCATACCAAATAATGAATTCTTATATAAGAGTTACCAAAAGTTAATTATTTCAACGACTTTTGTGACTCCCCCCCCAATCCAACATGGCCGAAGTCACCTCCCATGCTCTTCTAACTTCTCCCCCCGTCCCATAATTTTAGCTATTTTATTTTCGCCTATTTATCCAACATAATATATACTATTAAAGATGGCCCCTCTCTGCACCTACACGTAGTTTACTTCTTAAGAGTGCTTCAGTGAAGTGGGATGATTTTCTAAAGTTCCTTCTAGAAGTCGGGGTTGGTCAGAAATTTTCTTTTTACATATTTATTTTTGTAGCCTTATGATATAACATAGCTTCCTTTTTTTTCTATTAAAAAATATTTCAATGAGAAATTGGGAAAGCACATACATATATCTATATATATCTATATATATATATGTACGTTTGTTCTTTTCACTTTTTTTCATTTATGAAAATTATTATTCCTATCGCTAAAAAAATTGATAAAAGATAATAAAATTTCAATTTCTAATGTTAACTTTCGGAAAAAAAAAATAAAGTCTTATTTATATGTACACAGAGACAAACAAAGAAAGCGATTTTTTTTTCTCTCTCAATATTTTTAAGCTCTTGTCACGTTTGTATTTTTGGAGGGAGGAATTTTTTGAATAAAATCAATACTTATTTATAATTGTGATAAATTTAATGAATCAAATTTGGTGGCAGTCACACACTTTACAAATAAATCTCTCTACAACCCACTACAAATGAATTGACTTTATTATTTGTAGCCTCATTGTGTAAGAGTTCTAACAGTCTTAAATTTGTTGCAATCAATGCAAATGCATTCAATCATTGTATCACCTTGTTTACTTTTAAGTCAAGTGGAATATACCAATCAATAAAGTCAATTAATAAATAACACGAGGAAAATAAACAAGGTCTTTGTCCCACCATCCTGGGCTTGTAAAATTGCGTAGGTAATGAAATGAATACAAAGGCCTACTTACTTTTTTTTGTTAAAATTAGCTTTTGAAATCATCTTTCAATATAAAAAACGCAAAAGATTGAAAGAAAGAAATAAAAATAAAAATATGCATCCGAATAATAATATCGCGCACATTACAATCTCGGATTATGACAGTTTCATTATAACTATTTTTTCCTTTACTATTTATTAGTTATTAAAATAATTACAAAAAATTAATCTATTAGAGATAGTGGTTAGATTTATTTAAAATAGGTGGCTATCAATTAATTTAAATAAATATGGTAACGATAATCAAATTAATCGTTTATATCTATATAGCCTCCGATGCTGAAAGAGGAGGGCTGTAAAGCTGTAAACTGTAAAGAATTATATTTACGATTATTAACAATAACATTTTATTAATTAAGAAAAGAAATAAAATTTTACTTATTTGTAAATAAACGAGTATCGCAAAATTAATAATTTATTGTTATTATTATTGCAATTCTACTTTCATTTCTGAATATAAAAAAAAAAAAAAAACGTTACGATGAAGACTGAAACAAATTAATAGCCATAAAGAGTATCAATAAATGAATATATGAGAAATGGAAATAGGACATTACTGATTTCTATATGGTAAGAAAATATCAAATATTAAAAATCATTGGAAAATATAATATTAAGCTCGGGTCAAACAATAAAAAATGTTAAGTGAAGTAGTAGGAAGTCTCACTAAGGCTGTTCCCAAAACTTAAGTGTCCAGGCTTTTAATTCGCACTTTTCCCTACCGTTGCTCACTTTAGTCAAGTGCACATTTAGGAGGAGGGCAAATATTCTAAATTTACTATATAAATTTAGGTCGAATGGACATCAAACATAAAGGAATTGGAATTAAAAGCTTGCATGTCATATATATATATATATATATAGATATGACGTCTTGTCACCCGGGTAAAGGAGTATATTGTAGTTAAGCCGGTTATTGGAAAACGGCCTAAGTCAGGATGATTTTTCTACATTCAAAAGATGTATTGATACTTATGGAGTCAAAATTGATTACCAATCTTGAGTAATTTGTAAAAAAATTTCTAAAATATCATCGATATGTAATTGATACTTTCAGTTGACATATTTTTTTTTGAAATCTCATGTCACATTGATACGTAATTTAAGATCCAAATTTCATCCTAGAGCGATTGCATTTTTGGGATATTATGTTCGCTCTGACTCAACTGATCTCAAAATTAAGTTTTTCTGTAGATAACTTAATTTTCAAGCTTTTTGGATTCTGAAAAATAAAATTAGCTTTACTTCAGGCTACATTTTTATCACTTTATTTGGAAAATAAGGTTGGGTGATTCCTATTTTTATTTCTCATCTGACCAGAATTTCCTCACCTTAAATCATTTTTTTTAACATTATTCCTATCTTATATAAAAGAAAAGTGTTATCCACTCCATTATATTGAATCATTTGTTTAATATTAATGAATATTTGTTTTGAGGAAGGAATCAATGACCTTTAATTGAAAAAATATCAAAGAATGTTGCTTTATTTTAAATGAAAATTTACAAATATCTAATTAAAATATGCTATATTTCCTTTAGGTAAAATATGTTAAAAACCATATATTATAATAAAGAACATTAATAAAATTATAATAATTTCAAGTAATAATTGATTTTAACTATTTTATTTTAATAAAAAAATATAAATATTCGATGGAAAAGAGAAAAAGTAAAAAAAAAATGTATCAACAAAAAATGATTGAAGTAAAAACAAACATCGCCTGGAGAGTAGGCATCCAGGCAGAAAGAAAGTGTGCGCTGTCAGCCTAAGTCTGGCGGTCAAGGTCTGGAGGTCAGATCAGCTCTCTATTATTCTATTTTATATCCTTTATGAATCCAATTGAGGTATAAATTAACAGTGAATGGGTTAACTTTTTTATAGCAATAATCTGTAGATTAGAAAGATATTAACATAAACAAGAGTTGCCAACAAGAGCAGGCCTGACGGACTGACTCATTGCTTTGGACTTTCTTAGGGAACAATTGGCTTCGATTAGCTCCGAACGTTTCTATTCAGATAGTCCATGTTAAAAAGAAATAAAATATATTTATCGATAGATAAATCTATTAGGGTACGATATTCTTTTTGTTAAAGGGATGGATTTATTTATATAAGTAATAAATTATCATATAAATTCAATATAAATAAAAAAAAAATATTTTGAATATTCCACAAATATTTCTTTGCATTTCTCTATTTAATTATTCGAAATTAAGATATTCCGAAGTAATCTTATCTTGTTAAAATTTATTATACTTGTGTTTTTATGGAAAGTTTGATGATTCAGTGATTTTATCAGTAGAAATGTTTCAGATTTTTTTTCACTATTGTGGAAAAAAATTCCGTGATTGGTATTTGGCCGAATTAACTTTTTAGAACTGCTTCTGTTTCCGCCCTATTCTTTAGGTTTAGCTTTTTTTTTTTTAACATGAAAAAATAGCTCGCAAAAAAAAAATTTGAATTTAGTGAAGAGATCATCATTGAAACAAATGCCAAAATTTTGGTGAAAATGGTACTATCCTAAGACTTTCGTTGGGCAAAATTGTATCGAGTTAAAAAAAAGACTAAAAAAATTCACATTTTGGAAAAAAATAAATTTCATTTCACTCATTGATTTATGGACGGTCTCTTATTTTCAAAAGAAATTTCATAGAAAATGGCTTTTAGTCTTTTCGGCATTTGAGTCTTGAAAGGATTCACATTTATTTTAATTACGATACAAATTATGACATATTGGCTTTTTAGTTGATGATAATAAAGAATTTTAATTGATTTTGTTGTTTAGTTGGCATCAATTTATTTTAAAATATAAATTTAGGGTGATAAAAAAAAAATTTAAGTTTGTTTAAAAAAAATATCCAATAAAATCCTAATTAATTATACAAGTTTTTGCCATACTTTATTACTATTCTTGTCATTATTAAATCTCAAAGTGAAATTTCGAAATCGAAACCCATTTAGGTAAATTAATATGCAGATCAAAAATAGTCCCTATCGAGTAATAAAAAAAAAATCAATTAAGATTAAAAAGAGATGTCTTCTAAATATGGGTCGGAGTAATAATCGATTTCGTATAATGAAAGCCTGGGTTCGATTCATGACAAGTCACGAATGTATGTATATTAAAATTTCAAATTTTATTAAATAAACAAACAAAATTTTAATTCAAAATTCAGAAATGTTTGGCATATATTTTGTAGTTCAAGCCTTAATATTTATAAATTTTGAGATTTAGAACTTTTATCTGATCAAATGATGTAAATATTATTAAAAACAAAATTTTGAAGTGCAGAAAGAGTAGGATTTATTATTTAATGCCGATATGACCATTCTGGTCCAGAGAAATTCTTCAAGGAGCCCGATGACACATGACCAAGGCCGATGAGTCAATATCAATCGATAAGTAAAAAATAATACTAATTGATTGTTTCTCTAACAGTCTTGGTATGACCTTTCCAAACCTTTTCAAGGTGACAGTTATGAAGGAATCAATAATCATTATTTTATTTTATTTTTAATGACAATAGAATAAAAATTGAAAATAACTTTCATGTGTCATAATTTTGAAAAAGATAATTTCCTTCCTATTTTTATGATAGAGTTAGAATACATTAATAATGAAAAATTTTTTACATTAAATTTTAAGTGGTAGGGAACAAAAATGTTTATTAATGGAAATAAATAATAAATATACGTTTAAAGAAAATTTTATAAGAGCAAAATTTAAGAAATTATTAAATAAACTATTGGAGAAGTAAAACAAAATTCATTATTAATCCATGTATCCCAGCCTCCTTATTGATCTTAAGAGCGTCCAAATGTAAATGGCACAAGACCAAGGGCATCGAAATTCTAATCGATAAGAATAACTGTATCAAAAGTATTTGTTTCGCCTCTCTAATGAACTGGGAATATTTAATTCACTAACACATTCACCGATATAACAAAATTTATAATTATTTTATTATTATTATTTATTTAAAGTCAGAAGTTCTAATATTCTAGTGTTTGTTGTATAATTAGAAGAAATGTTGCAATTGTGGTCTCGAATAATTTTTTATACCACGAAAGGAAGGAAATTTTATTTTATTTTATTTTTTTTTTGAACAACCGATAAAAAAAAGAGGAAAAATTCATTTTTAAAAACTAGGAAATTGCTAATTTTTTTTTTTTTAATAATTTTGTCGCTTTTTTTCCATTTTACGTATTATCATTTTTTTTTCTTATTTCATTTTACTATCGCATTCATCTGACTCTTTTCTTTTTTTTTATTTTTCCTAATAAAACTATCTGGTA
>JAAAKE020086412.1:0-22000 GCA_010014785.2 Anisolabis maritima | reverse complement strand
ATAATAATTTTCTATTCTTTGCCAATTATTATAATTGGTCAAAGAGAATATTTAAATTTATTATTTTTGCTGGCTATAAAATCTGTCCAATCAGCATTGTGCAAAATAGACATATAACAATAACTAAGTCTTATTCAACTCCTCAGGTAGTTGATTTCTCTTTTCATAAATTTCTGACCTACGGACAGTCACCTATCTCATCATAATCTTTAGGATTACAAATAAGGGACTAAAGGTCCTTTTCATGAAGAAATTCATTTTAATTTGTTGAATATGTATTTTTATACAAATCCTCTTTAGTTTAGAAAAAATTTTAGAATTCTGAGAGAATTTTTTTTTTGTTTCGAGACTAAGTGTTTATTAGTCTTATCAGTTTACTAAGCCAATTATTTAAAAATCAAAAAAAAAATATTAAATTTAATACAATACTTCCGGTCGTTGCTGATATGCTAATGACAATTTTATATATAAATATTATTTTAAAATCAATTATTCAACTCAGGACAGGAGGTTGGCAGCCAGAAGAGCAAGCAGCGTTTATACCAATAAAACTTCTAACTTTTATTGGTATAATCGCTGCCTCCCTCTGCCATCCACCCCCCATTTCTGAGTCAATAAACTTAAGCCAAAACTTTATTTCTCATGAAGACAAATATCTATTATTTAGTTTTCAAAGTTATTTTTTGGGATCGAAATTTTCATATACTTTAAGTGATATACTTATACTATTATATTTTTTTCTTTAAGTCTTATCACTCTTTGATAAGGCACATTCTTCCTTTCTTCTCATAAATTAGAGGAAGACAAAAAAGTTCAACAATAGCTTTGAGTGACATGGAATATATATTTTTATTATCTTATAGCTCTTTGATAAGCCTTTTTCTAAAAAGACCGAGATAATGAGAAAATATAAGATTATCTAATCGGAGCTAATTAATAACCAAATAGCCTGTATTTTTTTAGGGGAGATTCAGGGAAATTTCAATTTCATTTAATTTGAAAATATTTTTATTTAGACATTTGTACAATTTTCAATAAAATTGCTCAATTGTGAGGTTTTTTCACTATTCAAACGTAAAAATTCCCAATTGAGACGTTTCAGCCAAATTTTATTGAATAATTTTATTGTCCTCATTAACTTACATGACAAATATTGAAAAAATTTTTGGCAGTTATTACATTTTATCATATATAAATATAATAAAATATCAAAGTATTCTTTTGCTTACAATTATTATCATGACTAATTATATATAGACATGTATCATTTGGCGAGAGGTTATTTAGGCCCCTAGGGTTTGAGGACAGTTGGAAAAATTGTTCTAGCCAAGCTCTGAAATATTTGGAAAAACCTCAAACAAGCGGCATGGGGCTCTATCTGAAGAATGAGAAGAAACTTAACGGTCTTAATTTGTAATATTAATTAATTAATGTATTCATGAAATAATTCCTTTCTTCTCTTGAAAAACCTTTGGATTAATTTCACAAGATAAAATTTTTTTCTATTAATGAGCTGTAGCTTTTATGTAAATGATCGCCTCTCTTTCCATGGATTCCAAAATAAGGTTTTTAATAAAAGAATTCTCCTTTGAATTTATGTCTGTGTCATTTAAGAATCTTCCAAACCTCCACTTTCCATTCCAAAGATCTTTTTGGCCTCTAAAATATTAAAATTATGTTAATGAAATGACCAAGTCAGAAAAAAGAAATAAAAATTATTTGTTTTTATTTTCCCTTCCCAAAAATTATCCGTCTCAGTTATGAAATAGAGTGTTGATAATATAAACAGTATGCATTATCATGAATTAATTTAATTAGGTCATGGACAAACAATTGTTAGACTTTATTTCAAATTCTTTGGAACGAATATTTCACATGGAT
Source organism: Anisolabis maritima (assembly GCA_010014785.2). Lineage (NCBI taxonomy): Eukaryota > Metazoa > Arthropoda > Insecta > Dermaptera > Anisolabididae > Anisolabis > Anisolabis maritima. The sequence goes on along the minus strand of JAAAKE020086412.1, from coordinate 20,119 downwards.
AAATTATTCATGATATAAAGGCAGGATTTAGGGTGCGGTCTGTGAAGGGTTGCCCAGAGGTGGGAGGGTAAGGGGAGTGGGTTTTCTAGGGGGACTCTTGTTCAATTTGCTCTTCTTCTTCTTGTGCCTCATCCTTTGGTTATTTGGATGGTATTAACAGCATTCCGGAATAACGTTACGCTGTTATCCAAGAAATTTTTGAAATCCTTAGTCTTCTCATTTTTAAGATTCCTTTCTATTTAAGAGATTTTTTGTGTCCTCTGTCCTAGATATTCTCTTCTTTATAGAGAATATAATTTCCAACTGTTCTACAATGTCAGAAAAGTAGTACAAGAATTTCTGAAAAAAAAACGAAAATAGCCAATAGAAAAAAATGAAGTGAATTTGCAAAAAAATAGTTAGTCTTTTCTTTTTGTAAAAGTGCTTAGTGTTTTTTCCAGAATGACTTTCAATTTTAAATATATCTATTAAAAAAACTTAGTTTTTTTACTTAAACTAATAAACTAATACTTAAACTAATTTTAAATTATTTAAATAATTATAACATTTTCCATTTCTGATATGTATTATCATTATATCTAGTCATTTTTTTTTTTTTTTTTATTTAGATTAGCAAGTGCCTCACTTCCTTCAGATGAAATTTCCGATATAACTTCAGAAGTAGACGATGACGATGACGATGAACCGATTGACGAAGATATTGAGGATATGGAGGATATCGATGATACTCTGCAAAATTGTGACGTAGAGCCACAAGCGAGTGGTCCAGATCCTTTTGATCGGCTCAGATATCATCCTGGTAAATGAATTATTTCTATAGATTGACATAATTTAGGGCAGGCTTGCTATATATCTGAGATGTATTTAAAATCTCACATAGTGATCCCGAATTAAGATAAGGATAGTAAAGAATAAGACGATATAATGGGTACATGTTTACCTAATGCAAGTCCGGAAGTCATTAATAAGAATTTAAATATAGAATCATATACGTTACGGGAAATGAGTAGATTAGATATGGATATTTATTTAGACTAGTCTTCTATGATGCGCTCCATTGAAGGCGCGAATGCCCTCAAAGAGGAAAAAATAAGGGCGTTAAAAAAATTACAATTCATCTAGAATAAAACATTTTTACAAATCTATAAACATGGACAGGAAATGATTTTTTTTTATCTTTTAGCCTAGAAGGTTAAATAAACACGATTATATAATTTATAATTTGATGATAACTGCCCATATTTATTTCAATTAATTAAATTAATACACTAATTCTTTTAAATAAATTTCATTTATTCACTTGGATCATGAAACAAGCTTGTTTCTGAAGGGATGGGCGAGCTAAAATGAATTTAGAAAATATATATAAAACAGAATAGTAAAAATATTATTTGATATAGTTATTTTTATTTTGTTTCTTTTGAGAGTTCTAAATGGCCGATTGTAAAACCGGGTAGGAGAGGAAGAGTAATCTGCGAGTCTATTTTTGTTTTTTCCTTTTTTTTTTGCATATGACCCTTTTGTGGCGCACACTAGTCAAAATAAATATACAGATTTATTAATTAATGTTAAAGATTTTCCATCTCTCTAGTTATTTCCAAAAAATGACGGAAGGAAATATAGTTTATTTCAGTTTGTATATTTAATGGTTTGATGGCGTGCAAAAAGACCAATAAAATTTAAATTACCTATAATAAACTAACCACATCAGAGAAAAGGTAGTGAATAAAAAACTCTTAAGGAGTATAAAAATACCGGTATATAAAATAATATCACATTAATCCGGCTTCGTGTTTTGCCTCTCGATGATAGATAGACTTGAATATTTCTAAAGGAGAAATGGAATCTAATCAATAAATTCGTTTTATATTTATTCATTAATATTATTCTTGGGTGCTCTTAGATACAGCTCCTCTCTCAAGTGGCGATTCTGACGGATATGGCCCGAGCACGAGTCTCGAATCTGCCCGTAGAAGTGGTGAGTTTTTTCTTTTATTCCTCCCGCATTTTATTTTATTAATTATTTCTTCTTTCGTCAGTTTCTGAGGCATCATGGGCTTCTAGTTTAAGTCCTGATGAAGAAGGTTCTTCAGCTACGGGAGTAGACTCCGATGCAGCTGCTGCGAAATTTGTTCGGCATTTTGTCAAAGATTTATTTTCTGACGCATCTTCGCTTACATTAGAACGAAAAGCTCATTTTGGAGAGCTTATTAGGTATGTTTATAAAATTCCTTTTTCTTCACTCTGTGCTTATGTGAGTGCTCGAGAGAAACTAAAAGTTGTCATTTTTGAAAGAATATAAAATTTTTATCATTAATAAATGAATTATCATTTATAAAATGATTATAATTTCTTCATGATAGTGATTCACCTTTTTCGAGGTTTTTTTTTTTTTGTTGTATAAAAAAATATTAACATAAGAAATGTGTTACGTTTAAGTCGAAAAATCTGTAATGATGGAGTTGAGAGGTCTTATTATTTCAATGATATTAATAAAATGATTCCGTTGGTAGACAAGAAGCGTCAGCACGTGCCTGGTTTGCTAGGGCTGTAAATGCTCAAAGAGCTCGAAATCGTCGAGTCGAGGAATCCACTTTTTTCAGCCTCGTTCAACATTTTGCTCTTACTCTATTCGAATGTCTTGAAGCTGAAGATTTTGCACCGGCAAAAGCATTAATGAATCTCTCCTTTACTTTCTATTATGAAGGTAATAAATATTATTTTTATATTAATAATTTGTAAAGAAAAGAAAGGACAGATGTGCAGAGTATTATAGTGGACAAAAATGCACATAATGGTTGGAAAGTGCTCTTGTAACAAACTTATTTTATTTCAAATTCAAATTTCCTTTATATCCTCTATTTTTCTTAAGAGCAGCTGCACAGACTCGGGTTGGTCAATAAGTAGGGTCCGATTTCGGTGGGATTTTAATAGTCTTAAAAGCCCTTAAGTCGGACTAAAGAGAAAGTAAAATTTAGTCTTGCCAAATAATTTGATCAATGTGTGAATTTTTCTCACGCACAGGATAGGGCGGAAGGTTTGACATGTTTCACAGGAACCAGAACAAGAAAAAAGTACGCCGGTCTATGCACAAACAAAATATCTTAATAAGGTTCACATTTTATATTTAAGCTAGATACTCTTATGATAAAATGGTTTCGAATAAAACCGACCATCCGATAGTATCCATTTTGAAAAAAAGAAAAACAGAGGTATAATTTGGAGGGAAGGATAATAGAAGAGAGGCTTCCTCAACTTTCAATTGGGAAAATCATGTTTGTACTTTGCAAAATGGGGTCTATTTTTTCTATTAAATGTTTGGCATTTGGCAAAATTTTATTAACATTTTTTAAGTATTCTCCTCTTTCTGTCCTGATTAAAAACTAAGTCTTTAGAACATTATTACCTTCTATCATTAGACGTATCCAAATAGGAGTTTCCGTTCATCAAATCTCCATCCTGAATTTTTTTGATATCCTGCAAAAAGTATCAAGATTTAATAATAATATTTAATATTAAGACTAAATGCTAGAAAATTTAGTAATTTTACCGTTATTATGTTTACATTGTAAATCCATTTTCAAGCACACTCTGAAAAAAGCTTTCTGGTTTACTGCTCGCAACTAAAATACAACAATACATAAATCTAGTATTTGTATATACATTATATAATTGATATCAATTTTCTATTCTTTAGTCTCTCCTTTAACATCATCAGTGTCAAGTTCTTCCTCAAATTCACCTGAACGCCAATATCTACATGCTTATCTTCGGGATCAACGAATTTGGCGTTCACAACGATTCTGGCATGCCGCATTCTTCGATGCTCTACAAACGGAACGAGCTCGTGGAATTAGCACACGAGATGATGTCACAAATTTGGAAATGAATTCGTTAATCGATGAACAAAGATATGCCGAAAATGTTGCTTTTGGACAATTAGGGTATATTAAATGGAATCTTTATGTTTTATTTAAGACATTCATTTCATTATTTGTCCTATAGAACATTCACATGTAATATGCATGCTTTTGGTCTCACCAAAGCTCAAACGGCCGAATTTTTACGTAAACAATGTACAGTGGCAAATTTGCGACCAGGTAAAAAGAAATCTTGGGAAATGAAAATTTAATTAACTTTCAAAAATTTAGCTCAAATAAAAAAACTTATCTCAATATTTTAGAGCAAGAGGCGATGCTGAAGGCGAACCTAGATCGGATGTATGACGAGCCCACGCCCCCAGAACCCCGATGGCGACGACTTGCTCAAGAATTGGCGGCTGTGGCAGCTGTGTCACGACGCTCTTAGCCTCCACCTACTCACTCCTAGATAGTAGCTCACTTATGCTAGACAATAACAAGCTAGAATGCGTTTATCGAAAATGGATTCTAATCGAAATTTAAGGGGAAATTTATTTCTGACAATCATATCATCTCTTCTCAACTATTTTATTTATGTTGATCTTTTTATTTTAAATTAATCTAAAAACACATATTTTATCTAAACGAAGGATAATTACAAACAAGAAAATAAATAAGTCTGTTCCTGGAAAGATTTTTCTAAATTAATTAAAATTAAAAATTGATTATATTAATTGGTCATCCAGGACAGCCTTAACGAATTCAGTAATTTGATAGGTCTCTCTTTGACGCCATAATTTTTGGTTTTTTCTGCAAACATTTTTATTATCGACTTTTACTGGTTTGTGACTATTAAATTTGTTTTACCTTTTTTTTTTGTTGTCTCATCCTATTTTGAGCTTTTATCCATCTGGTCAACTCCCTTCCCTATTTCGCCCCCTCACCCCTTATTATTTTAGACCTTATTCAATGAACCTTATGTATCTTAGAAGATGAAGAGAGGCAAGAAAAAAAATTATATTCTGATAAAAATAATATATAGGCTACAAAATTAATACACAATCTTTTAAATAAAAAGGGCCGCATTAAAAATTTGTTGAAGAATTTTTTAAGAGGAAAAAACTCTCAAAAAAATGATAAAAACAAATTTTTTAAAGTATTTATTTTAATAAAAGAAAGACCACGCCACCTCTAAGAATAAATATTTTTTAGACAAATTTCAAAAATTTTGGTAAAATTTCCAAAAAAAAAAAAAAAAAAAATTATAACTATAACTATATAACTAATTTCTTGACTATTTAGATAAATTTTAATTGGTCCTTTCGTAGCACAATTCGGGAACCTTTAGGCTACTGAAAAACGGAGAGACGATTTAAAGTAAAGACTGAATTGTAAATAGGATAGGCTAAAAGTCTCATTTTTTCTTAAAAACCCCTCAGAGAATTCTGGAATCATTTTGTAAATAGATATTGGTAAGAGTTTTTGGGAAGAGATATGACAATCACTTAACTAGGCAGCTTTTTTTTATTTTTTGTTAATTTATGGTAATCAATCCTCTATTTATTTTCTATTTTTTATACGAACTATTTATTAACTCCACTATCCATTTTCGATAAATTTTTTTATATTTAAGCCATTTAATAATTAACATGAAAATTTATAATATACAATATATATACATATATGCATGAATCTTTTAATATCCAATATTAAGAATAATCGCTAGGTGCATGTGATGAGAAGAAATTGATTGAAAATTTTTTTACTTTTCTTGAAATTTTTAGGAATATTTTAAAATTACAGAAAATTTTAAATTCAAATGTAAAAATAATTAAGAAACGAAAAATGAAGGATAAAAATCTGATTATTTGCAAAAGGCTGTGTTACACAGGGTGTTACCTCAACATTTTTTATGCGAGATATTAAAAAATGCATATATGTATGTATTTATTCATAATATATAATTTCTTATTATTCTAATCAATTCATTTTGATAGTGGGAAAATCATTCTTAAGAATAGAATAATCATTATTATATTAAAATTAATATAAGTTGGAAAAATAGAAGGCTAAAAAAGCAACATTAGCAAACCATAATTTAAAATCGATCTTATTAGATGAAAATAGGTAATTGATGACCATAAGTAATGCGAAAAAAATTAAAATTTATTCAGGTTTTTTCTAAATTTACTATATGAATTTATAGGAATGAGTGAGGATAGGAGTCAGAGGGACCTGTAATCTTTTAAACCAACCTTTGAGAGTGTTACTATATAAATAATTCATTGGATTTCAAAATACCGTATTTTTCAAAACATTAAACATATAATAATGAATAATGAATAAAGCTTAGGAGAAGCTGAGTTACTGTGAAGACAATTAACAGGAAATGCTACAAAGGGTATTAACAGAACTCGATTACCTTTTGGATGTGTGACCAAAGGAGCACAATAAATTTTTGAAGAGATTCCTATTCTTCATCATTATTCTATGTGGAATGATTTAAGTATTTTGAAATCCGATTAATCATTTTATAATAATTCTGTACTTACAACTATTTTAATGATTAAAAAAGAATATTTTTTATTTAAAATGATCTGGGCATACACTTATGGGTAGGAAGAAGCTTGAAAAATCCGTCGATCTTAAGACGAATTTTTTCCTGAACTTGATAATATGAAAAGCAATTCTTTGAAAAAAAATATATACTTATTTTAGGTCAGGAGTTTTCATTTAAACTGCTAAATAGTCTAACTCTGTGATCATATTATTGATTTATAAAGTTCCAATAAATTACATTTCATAAATATTTGATATTAATATATCTGATTCAATCAAAAACTTTGCTCATGAAGTAAGGAAATATTTATACAAGAGAATTATAAAATTATTGCAAAGTTCAAGGGATCGTGAAATTTTAGTTAATCGCAAAAATAAAATGTATATTAGAAGATATGGTTAGAAAGAACAATATAGAGAAGATGTTAAATAATCCATAAAGCCTCCTCTCCTAAAACAAAATAAAATTAGGTTTCAACAAAAAAAAAAAATAAATCAAATAACTAGAAAGAGATAGAATGCAAAATAGATAGCATGCGACACGAAGCTTTAGAATAAAATCGGAGTACTTGTACTTTACTGATGTACTTTTTGGATATTTTTTTCTATCACAATTTTGATTAAAATTGATTAAATCAATCAGATTTAGATGATCTTTAAAATGAAATAATTTATTCCTTATTTCCCCCAAAATATAGTTTCAGTATGTTTGTGGCTCACTTTACTCTTGTATGTTTTTAGGTTTTTTACGATTTTCTCCTAAATTACTCTAACGATTTTGATTAAATTGGCTGATGTATAATAAATTAGAAAATCTTTAACGTATTAATCATTCTCCACCTTAAAATAGTGAAAGGCTTTCAATTTGAGATTTTATATCTCTTAGAAATGGCTACTAGGCTAAAAAGGGGTTAATATTTTTGAATTTTTTGATAATAAACAAGATTAAGTTGTTTTTATATTTATAAATTGGGCTAAATGTGAAAAGAAAAAATTGATACTACCTATTGGGTATTAATATACTACCATAAAGATAAAATATTTGTACACAAATAATCTGGTGTGACAGCACAAGCATTACTTTCTCTTGTCTAAGTAGGTAATAGAAAGTTGTGTGATACATGCTGTTAGACACATCATATTTGTGAAAATTTTATTTTAATACGAATTGGGTCTTTTGTGCTTTTACTGTTTTTGATGAATTCGCTCAGGAAGAGACATTAATAAAAGCTAAGATAATTAATTGAGGTAAGCTGGAATCGAACCCAAGTTGTTTTAACTTTGTATATTGAAATCCTCAGCAAATTTATAAACACTCCGTATAAATATATAATTTTAAAATATCTTTAATTTTTGATAAATATTTTATTTTTATATTTTTTTGAAAAATTTTTAAACTAGCATTCTTCTGTGATTATTTATATTTTAAATTAAAAAATTAATTTGAAAGGAATGCGACACATGAATGGCATCACCACTCTTCTCTTCATCGCAAAATAACTCTAGAAATAAATAAATAAATAAATAAATACCCTATAAAATAGGAATAGTTGCTCGTGATTCCTCTTGAGAACGCACAATTTTTGACACCTTTTTTTCTCCATTTCCCCCCTAAAATATTCTTGTTGGAAAAAGATCGTTTGTTGTCAATTTGCTGATCGTTAAAGACAGCAATCTAAACGCTTGGCTGTGTAAAAGATTTGTAAAAAAAATGCCTTTTTCAATAACGCTTGATGGCATTTGTGAAAACATTCTTTTCCTGTTAGATGACAATATTAATATATATATTTAATTATAAATCAATCTATTTATTAAAAAAAATGTAAATTATTATATATCTATATATAAATATATATCTATATAATATATGATTGTAGAACTTGTTTTGTTGATTATTTCTAATAAATATTATTAAAAAACTAGTATTTTTTTATTTACTAATAAAAATAAAAGTTCAATATCAACTAGTAAGTTATTAATTTATGATTATAATTTTTGTAGCCTTGGGGTTCTAGTTCATAGAGTAGATTTTTATCAATAATAGACAGCAAATATTGGTCCTTCGTCATTGCTTTACACCAGCTGCTTCTATAGCTTAGATTAATCTGCATATTCATTGCATACTTTATTGGCAGTGTCAGCGAAAGAACGACATTAATGCTCCCTTATGTAAATGAAAGTTATAGGTTCTGGATGCAAGACTATTATATAGAACAATATCTAAAAAATATAGAACAAATATATTAAAGGGTTTTGGTCCTGATTCAACAAAAATTAAGTAATTAATTTCTTAATGTGAAATTTTAAGAATATAATAGAGAACAGGATGATAAATATAAGTATATGTATTTGGATTAATGGCTAACTTGTGATTATATAATTTGGCAAATTTATTCATTTAAGATAGAAGACAAATTGGTTTATCAAATTATAGTACAAGAGGAAAAACTATTAATTAATTTGAAAGTATTTGACGTCCAACAACTATTTATTATTTAATAAAATTTTATATTATCTATATATATTTAGGTTTTATCAAAAAGTTTTATCAAAAATTAAAAATATATGCAAAGGCGCAAAAAAAGAGGACTTTTTTTTATAGTTGACAGTTGTCAGCTTTAGTAATATCCATCGTTTATTTACGTCTGGACATCAAAGATCTGGAGTAATGTGTGATCATCGACTAGTCTCCAATTCTCATCGAATGTTAGTGCATCAATCTTTAGCTCCATTTTCTCCTGACTTGTTAAATTGAATTTGTTTTTTTCTGGTGAGACAATCAAGAAACTATTGACATTTGCGATAAAAGATCAAAAAAATAAAGTTGGATTGTATGAGAGAATTTAAATCAATTGGAAAACATTTTGGATAATTAAGGCAGTTTAAGATTTTACTGATTTTAATTAATGTTTCGATTATGATTGTTTGATCTGTAAATAAATATTATTTAGAGATATTTATTCAATATAAATAGAAAAAAGTTTTGTGGATCAATAGAGGAATAGCTTGTTTAATCTAATATATAAAATTCCAGATTCTAAGAAATTTTATATGGTTTGGCAATAGGAATATAAATTAGTTCATTAAAGTTTTTTTTTTTTTTTTTTTTTGAGAAAATTATTTATTATTTTATTTTTTATTTCGTAAATCATAATTTGAAAAAAATAATAAATTATTATTAAAACAATTACACATTCAAATTATATAGGATATGTAAATAGGTCATATTAGTTAAGTTTTAATATATATTATATTAATATATCTTATAAAAGAGAAATAACGAGATTACAGAATACAGAGTTAATTGATATAACAAAGGTTTTTTTGAATAATAAATTAGATTAATATCACTTAATTTCATTGGAGTCTTTCAATTCTTAAGAGATGAGAGGCTGCTTTGAGAAGTACTCTAAGAAGGGGAGTGAGGGAAGTGATAATTACTAAAATTTCACTATATTATCTATTTTGATATCCTCCTCTACCTCCACGTCCTCCGCGGCCGCCACGTCCTCCTCCTCGATAACCCCCGCCTCCTCTATCATCTCTTTGATATCCTCGATCACGATCATCCCTTTGGTATCCGCGGTCACGATCATCCCTTTGGTATCCACGGTCATGATCATCCCTTTGGTACCCTCGATCACGATCATCTCGTTGGTATCCTCGATCGTTTCCTTGGTAGCCACCGCCTCTGCCTCCGCCTCCATGATATCCGCCACCTCCGCCTTGATGACCGCCATAACTACCTGCAGCGTCAAAAGCCTGCTGGCCCTGATTCCAACCGCCTTGGACACGACCACCACGCCCTCCGCCACCGCCTCCACCAGCGCCGCCGCCGCCGCCACCGCCACCGCCACGACCACCGCCTCCTCCTCCTCCTCCTCCTAAATTTATAATTTATTATCAGAAATTAATATACCATTGATTAATTCTTCAAAACCCAATAAAAGAATTACAGGCATTAAGATTGAGAGAGATTGCATTTCAATAAACTCCACTTATTTAATTGCCATCGTATTTTAATGATATGAATTAAAACCGTTTAAGTGCTTATTTTTAACATTTTTTAAAAAATATATTAATTTAAACTTGCCTTGTCTTTGCTGCCAGCTGGGCATTTCTGGAGGTGGAGGCTGTTGATCCTGAGGGCGACCTCCTCGATCAGGGACCTAAAAACGTTCAAAAATATCATTTATATTTTTTAATATTTTATATCGATGAGACGTTCTTAAAGTATATCAAATTCTTAAAATAAAGAAATCAAAGTAACTCTCAAAACGAACTTAGTTTCAAAGAAATATAAAATGTTTCCTATAATATATAGATATTTACTTTTGATTTTAATTTGTAGCAGTAAAAAAATTTTGGCCGACTCTTAGAATAGATATTTGTATATGACTCTCAAAATGAATTGTTTTAAAAGAACATCAGCTTTGTCTTGTCGAAATTTTAGAGGTTCTCCTCCATAGTAAACAATTAGAATTAATTTAATAATCCACAAAAATCAAACATGGGACTAAGAAACTCAATATTGCAATAAATTATTTATTACATTATTAAATGTAAATTAAATGCAATTTTTGTATGCAGCTAAGTAAATTTTTTTTTAAATTTGGAATATATACAATATAATTTTGGGTGAGATATCGATCGAAACTCGTTCTACAAGGTTCTCCAATGTATATTTAACTAAAGAAATAATTTGTTTTATTCTCTAAAAATTATAAATATTTTTATAAGAACTTACCCGGCCTATTATTACGCTATTAATACTAGATCTTGTATTCTTTCTCACAGATGAGGAACTGGTTTTTTCCATAATAGCCAAATCTTCTCTGGCAGATAACAAATCAGCCAATTCTACGGTCGGCTGAAGGATCATCTTCTGTCGATGTTGTCGATATATTTGATTGATTTCATCTTGACGTTTTTTCGCTGAATCGCTCCACTGAAATAAAAATAATATATATAATAGGAAATGTATATATATTCTAAGAATACAATAAATATAAATTTTTTAATTTTCAATGACAGCAAAACGTTAATGCAACATTTTTAAGAGTCAAAATGTTCAAGGAAAAATATAACTATTTATTGAGAAATTTATGTGGCTGCAGGCACATATCTAGAAAGTCAGGTTATATCATTCAGACGAATGAATGCGAAAAATTGGTCTCGGTTCTCCTCTCCCGAAATGGAGCAATAGAGCTTGTCCTTCTTCTGGGTACATGTCTGAATGACTGTATCCTAAATGAATATACATGAATGTCTCAAGTTTAAAAAATCTTTTCAGAATTTTCTTCAAATCAGATTTTTTTTTAAGTAAACCGGTAAAAGTTTTAGTGGTGAAGGGAAGAAGGTAAAAGGGTACGTGCCCGTGGTGAGAAAAGAAACCGCCGAGAGAAAGTAGCTAACTATAGAGCTTGAGTTTTTGTTTCCTGGAGGCCCCAAAATGAGAGCCTCATCACATCTGACAAAAACCAATCCTGCGATCCAAACCTAAAATACTTCATAATACATAGCCTTCTTTCATATTTCCTACCTAAGTAAATTTCTAAATTAAAATTAATTATTAGTTAAAAATTAGTTTAAAAAAATTTGAATTACTTTTTCAAAAAGAAAATTATTTCCTTTCATTTCCAATTATCATTTTAAAGTTTTGTAAAAATATTTGTTAAAAAATTATAAAATATATTAGGATTCTAAAATCTAGTCTGATGTTCTAAAAATATGAATGTTATTTACCTTAACTATTTATTAGCTTGGCTTAGTTTCAAAATACTTTTGCCATTTAAATTTTTTCATTTATAATATTAGAAAATATTTTTCTAAAAACTTCTCAATCAGATTAATCCTAAGCTCGATTTTATTTTGTTATTAATAAAAAAAAAAAAAAAACGGAAGAAAATAATAAGAATATAATAAAAGGGAAGGGTAAGTAAAATAATCTATTAACTTGTGAGTTCTCTAAAAAATTATAAATTTTTAAGATAAATAATATAAAAAATAATTAATTACCAATAATTACAAACAATAAAAATTAAAATATAAAATATAATAAAAGATGCCAAAGTGGGCTGACAATATATTAATATATAGTATGGAGAGGTGAAGGACATACATTTTTTTTTATAATTTAAGCATCCGAGGCTATATAGATTTTTTAAATGATACACAATATATTTATTAACGATACAAATTATCCAGACATTCACCTTACAAGTGAGTGAACTATTCTTGTTTATATCACTCTTCATTCGAGTTATTTTTATGTTGTCCGAAACAAGTCCAAAGATTAATTTTAATTTTTACAATGAAAATGAAGAAATAATAGCAATAAAATGATATAAAGTGGTAATGTATTTTCTCTAAAACTTCACAAGTATACCCACTGTAGGCATCGCAGTCATAAATTTTTAGAGATTATATAGATTACGGCCTCATTTTTTCCATTTAATAAGATTTGGATAAGAAATTTAAAATCACAAAAAATATATAAAATGTTTAAGTTGGTCTTTATATTTATTCAAATCTTACCACCAATTATTCAATCTCATTCCAATTTTATTTTATCTAAATATATATCTATCTATCTATCAAAAACCAATAATTTTATTCAAAAAAACTTATTTATTCATTTCTCAAGAAATTTTTGATTAAGAGGATTAGATTCAACTCCTGTTATAATCCATTTCGTGGGAGTGTATCATCTTTGAAGATAATAAGAGATAATAAATTGTTTTTTATATAATCTATTCTCACCTGAAATGATTGGATGGTGACATCAAGCCTTTTAATAATCATTTCACGTCGTAATCGATATTCCCGAGTTAATTCTTTACTAATTCCGTCCAAATGATTCCATTGCTTATCGGAGAGTTGGCCATTAAAAAGAGGTTTACTAAAGATTTCGGAAGGCACGCTAGATATCACTTCTTTAAGCTAAAAAATAAAATTTTTGTATATTATATATATTAAAATATAGTGCACGTATATAATAGAGACCAAAACGTCTTTTGGGTTTGCACCATATTTTTTAATATATTCATTTTCAATTCATTTAAATTTAAATAAATTTGGAGTTTTTTCATTTTTTTTAACTAAATTCATATATTCATTAATATATTACTTAAATATATGACCTTACGAAGTTAAATTTAAGAATATATATCAATAAATGAAAAAACTTCCCTCCTGGGATATGAATTAACTCTTTAATTAATTAACATATAAAAATTAGTAATTTTTAAGGCTTTTTCAAAAATTCTTTCTATTTTCTAAATTCCTCTAAATTCAAATTAAGAGTCGTTTCCAATTAAAAAAAAAGCTAATGGAAATTGTGGACTTTTTGCGCTCTCTAATTTGAATCTATTAGTATCAAATGATTTACTCAAAGTAAAGAGAATGTTATTAGACAACTAGAATTAAAAAGTCAAAATTCCAGATACATTATAGAATTACAGAAAGATCCCAAAAGAAAATTTATGGAATGCAATATGAATGGTGAGGTGTTTTAGACATTAGTCCAATCAACAAAAATTATTTTTAGATTAATATTAAGAATCGAGAGTTTGCCAAACATACAAATTCATATAATAATAATATTAAGGTGCTTAACAATTGAATATATATATATATAATATATTTTAGTCTTTTTCATCATCGGAGGCCATAAAATTAGTATTAGTATTCATTTACCTTATTTTCTATTTTTCCAAAAAGCATTTGAGCAGTTATATTATTTGGCGGTTTAGGAAATTTTAAAGCTATACACATTGCTTTGAGATCGGAAGCCGTAGAACTTTCATTCTAAAAAATGAATTATTATATTTATATATACAATATATAAATGTTAAATATTTTATAATATAATAAATAAAACATACCAGCACTAATTGCAAAGGTTTTTCTAAATCTGGTTTATTAATTTTAATCATTCGAGCTGCTTGAAGTTCCGTAATTAGATAATCTAATAGAAGAAGTCGATCGTTTTTGGAACTCAACCGATCGTTGAGATATCCTTCCATTAAACAGGAATAGGTACATCCTTGAAAAAAATTAACGTTTTAATTTTTATCTAAGCTTGGAAAATAGATCTAGTTCCTATAGTTTTCAATATTGCAGAATTATTATTTAACAATGCTCTGAATAAATTCCTTTAACATTAATGCCAAATTGTGCAACGTTGCATTATTATTAGTAGTAGTAGTAGTAGCAACATTATTGCTACTTTCCTAGTTTTCACAGAAAATAAAAAAATATTTGATTCATTGTTATTAATTTGAGAGAGCTAAAGAAAGCACAATCAATGTAGAAATGTTCTCTGAATAGGATCTCTCCCCCATATTTGGAGAAAACGTTTCGACACTTAATCATGAGTTATTATATTATTTTGGCACTTGAGAGATATAAAGACAAATTCAGTCCAAATATTCACAATAGATGAAAAATCCAAAAAATAAGTGATATTTAAAATTTATATTTAAGCTAGTTTAATTTAAAATTGAAAATAGATATTTATTTAGCAGTCATTATTAGTATAATAAATTTTTCATATTAATCCTATATACACATGAGATAAACTCAAAATTTGAAGTTTTTAAAAAGTATAAACCTGAATAAAAATATTTCAAATGGAATATATATATAATTTAATGTATTAAACAAATTAGGAAAATTTTGTTAACATAAAGATATTTACCTAATTCCTTTAAAAAACTACTTAATTCTAATAGAAAAGCACTGGAATCCTCGGGGGCGGTGATTGCATTAATTTGTTCATCCAATTTGCATAAATTTTTCAATTCTTTCGAAAGCCATTCAACAAGGCGTGTGTATGGTTCACTCTTAGGTCCTCCTTCCAAAGCTTTATCCAAGTATCCCTCTTCTAAGATTTCACCTTTATATCTAAAAATTAAAGAGGAATCATTAGTTAAATATGGAAAAGTGAAATTTAATGAAAAATGACAGTATATTATATTATAATCACCCGATGTCACGAAGTGTGTCTAAAGTGTCGTTTTGCATTTTTATTGAATTTAAATATATAAATAATAAGTGAGAAAAGAAAAGCCGGCAAAAAATTAAATTAAATTATACCAGATGTAAAGAATGCCGGCTGAATTAAAGGTTGAAAATCAAAGATGAAAAAATATATTCATGAAAAATGTCAGATCTTTTATTAGTTCTATATGTACACGACTAGAGAGCATTGCGAGCGTTGATTTTAGAGAACGAGTTCATCGAAATTCAATTTCTATTATTATTAATAAATAAAAAATAATATATAAATAACACCTTCTAGTATAAATGAAAATGAAAACGAAAAAGAAAAAAGGCAAATCCTATTAAGATTCTTTATTTCGAAAAGTTGGCAACATCTTAGGAGGTAAGGTGGGAAGAGATAAATATTTCTTTCAAAGTTATCTTTTGAACTAATTCAATCGTCAACAATTCCATTAATCCAAAAAATTAAAATAAATTAATAATTAAAAAAATTATTTCTCCATAATAAATAATAATCACTGCCTTAATTAATTTTTTACTTCATTTATCATGAGAAACAAAGCCAAAGAGATAAAAAAAGATAGTGTGACAAGAGCACATCACATTTTTTCTTACCTGCTTAGGCAAATGTATGTAATGGGATGTGCTGTTCACTAAATTTTTTGTCTTTTTTATAGTAGTATATCAGTACCTAAGAATATATATACAATCAATTTTCGCACATTTAGTCTAAAGGCAATTGTCATAAAATAAAAAATTTAATTAGCAATTAAATTATCAAATATAAGATTTAAAAAATATATCAAAGGCAAAGAGGTTAGAGATAGTGACAATGTCAATATTGATACCTTCAAAGCCAAGGGATGTGGTTTCGGCTCTCAGGCAGTCCGTTGAAAATTTATTTAAATTAATTGGATACCAATTTATATAAATAAATATGCCTGGATAACCTTTATTTCAATAAATATATACATATATCATTTAAAAGTCTAAAAAAAATAATCTTTCAACTTTTATTGTATTAATGTTTTTGTGATTTGAATTAACTTTTTATGCGTTATTTGTATTTGAATATATATATTTTTTTATATATTTATTTATATTCCAACAGGCAAGATGGCCTCTGGCCCAAACGCAAAGATAAATTATTATTAAAATCCAAAATTGAGGACAGCATTTTGAGGTGGAAAATGATTAATATATCCTAAATATTATCTAATTTATTATATGTATAGCCAATTTAATCAAAATCGTTAGAATAATTTAAGAGTATATCACAAAACCTATACTACAAATAAGTTCAGGAATAAAGTGGGCCCAAAACAATATTGAAGGAGATAAAGGTTAATTCATTTCAAAGATCATCTAATAAATAACTGTTTTAGGAGTTTTAATCAAAATCGGTTTTAGCGCATTTTAGAAAATCGAAAAAAAAAAAACTAAAAAAGTACATTAGTAAAGTATTTGTACTCTTGGGCCGATTTCATTCATAAGCTTCGGGTGCAAGCGAGAGGATGCTTAGCTTAAATATAAAATTTCAGTCTCGAGTCTCTTCGTTTTTGAAAAATCTTGTTCGCACAGAGACAAACTATTTTTCGAGACCCATTTTTTCAACTCTAGGGACCTCAAAAAGTGTATTTCCGTTGAAGTCGCGATATCTATTTTGTGATCGCAATACTTTCTCACTATATATTACATATATATATATATATATAAAACGATACAAAATGCGTACAAGAGTAAAAGGTAAGAGAAAGTAAAAATTTATATTTTGATGCTATGCCGGCGGACCTAGCTTGAGAGAAAAGGAATAGTCACTGCGATCAATGTCTTTAAAATAACCAAGGCCAAGCATGCTGAATCTCTGATAGGTAGCCTCAAAGAATTAAGATTTTTGAACTTCCGTTAGAAGTCAATGGTACCAATTTTTTAAATAAAATATATGTATATCTAAAGATCAAATGAACTCAGCGGTCGATATTGTCTAAAAATTGAAATAAATAAAATAAATTCCATGACAAGTCTATCTTTCTTAAGGAATTCTTATAATCATAAAGAGAAGTCTTCACACTATTTTGAGTTGGAAAATGATTAATACCTGTTAAAGTTTATCTAATTTATTATATGTACAGCTAATTTAATTAAAAACGTAAGTGTGGTTTATGGGTAAAACAATACAAAAAACTTACAAGAGTAAAATGAGCCCCAAACAATGTTGGGGCTGATATTTCAAAGAAGAATGGCTCTAGGTGTAGAAGTAGAGGTTTCGCCTCATGTACCAAAGGTCAGTGGTTCGTTTCCAGTCATGAGCGACAAAAATTCATTTATATTATACCAATTATAGTAAATAGGGAAGGAGTCTAAAAGGCCTCCGATGCCGAAAGACTTAAAAAAAAAAAAGAAAAATGTTGTTGGGGTCTCATGGAGGTTAAGTTTACAGTTATGGTCTCTGGGTCAAAAAAAAAAACAGGTTCTAAATGGTTTGTCACCAGTTCGCCATCTTGGAAAATTATTTTTAAAATATTTTATATATCAATGGAAAAAAATTTTCTTCAAATTAAATCGGTTTTTACATAAAATATTATTTTAATGGCTGTATATCCTGGAATTGATTAGTTCTTTTAGTCACAAGTTTATCGACATGATCTTCTAGTTGCAATTTGAGTTTGGGGTAGAAATCTTATGTAACTGCGAATGAAATAATTCAAAAACTTCCTAAATATAATAGAAAATTGGATATTTAAAAAAATTTTTGACATAAATTTTAATTAATTTGCATTAAAAACTCTGCTCCTATTCTTTCTACCTATAATTAAACTCAATATATGATTAAAAAACAGTATATTTTTAATTTACTAAGAATTATTAAAGTTTTTGTAACCAGAATTCTTTAACAAAGTATATATTTTTTTATTTTTAAGATTTTAGAACAAACGAGTAGGTCATTTATGAATTTTTAATATTTGATGATTATTCTTTAATTATTTAAACAAATACTTGATACATTAAATCTCAAATATTTTCTAATTCACCTTTTAATTAATTGAACTTCTTTCCAGATAAGTAAAAATTATCTTGAGTTAAAAAATCAGAAATGATATAAACGCACAAAATATAATAGAAAATTGTAATATATCAAAGAATTTGGAGGGTTTGAAAAATTTATCATCTTTAATGAATTAAAAATATTCTAATAAACATATATTTACTATGGATAGTAAATGTATATATTCTTAATTATACTGCAGAATAATACTTTCGATTGATTTTAACCAGTTTTCCTGCAAAAGTTAACACACCATTTTGAAATGGTATAGGTTATAGAGGTTGTTCACTTTCTCCAAGTATTTTTTATACAAATAAAGATTGTAATCATTTCAGAAAAAAGGTTTAATTAATGTTAATTTTATAATAAACATGAAGATATACATAAATATATTAAGCATAAAATAAATTTCTTCAAGATACAAATATATATATATATATATATATATATATATTAAGGAGAATATAATATATATAAATATATTTTTAAAAAATCAGTGACTTTCTTCGCATTCATTTTCTAACTCCTCTTCAATAATGTCTTTATCTTCCACCTCGTCATCTTCATTGTTTACACATATATTTTCTCCGATTCCATTATTTGAATTAAGTTTTTTGTACAATTCATTTGCTGCTGAAGACAATTTATAACTTTTTGCTTTATTCACATTTAATTCTTTATTTTTGGGTTGGTCATTATTTAATTTTTTCTGTCTTTGCAAGTAAGCTAGTATGGATTTCCTTAAAGAAAAAAAAATACATAGTTAAAAAAATGAATCAAATATTTCACTGATAAGGGATTTGTGAGCACATGGAAGGCGAACACGAAAACCAAGACTTTTAGGACCATTAGGCTCAATCACAAACCAACCGTCAGACCATGCTGCGCGCAGGATTCTTCTTTCTCAGTCGCATCTGATTTGGATATGCGAATAGGGGATTAAAGGCAGAGAAGGGAGTAATGATTTTGCTGAGATGCAATTTAACTAACTTTTTAGATTTTGAGCCTTTAAAATTTTTTTAAAAACAATGTTTTAAGATTTCCGATTAAGTTTGAGATTTAAGGCCAAAATTTTTGGGAAGTTTGTCCAATTCAAGATTTTGTGTGCGATAAATTTTAATATGAATGTTCAAAAGCAGCATATCTAGGAGACTAGCCAAGTATGAGTCTTCCCTATAATTTTTAAATAAATAAATAAAAAATGAATTGTTCAAATACAACTTCATGAACTGTAGGACGCATTAGCATTATGAACAGAGTAAAAGAAAATGTCAATAAAAACCAAATCAAATATAAAAAACCAGCATTTTTAGGCCTGAAGTTTCAAATCATAATGAAATGGTGCCTCAAAGTTAGTGTTTAAATAAAAAGGCTGTTTTTTTTAGTTCTATTGTTTTTTATTGATAAGTGATATTGTTAATATCCAACTTTATTTTAAAAAATTCATATGCGTATTTAGTTCGAGATTAGTTCAAGTCATTGTTGGAAAAAACCTATTAATTTTATACAATCTTTTAAAAAGCATTCTTTAAATTAGCGATAGCCAACCCATAGTTTAAGGACCATTGATGGCCCAAAAGGCCGTTCTTTGATTTAATGTATGCTTGTAGAAATAAAATTTTAATGTATATACGTAAGTGTAAAACGC
>JAAAKE020086401.1:0-22001 GCA_010014785.2 Anisolabis maritima | reverse complement strand
CTGACACTTACCCAACCGCATAAAAGATGAAATCCACGCAATCAAGCTGATTGGCGGTTTGGTTGGCCCAGGCCAGTGCACTCTCCGGGGGCTCGGTACCTGTCGTGGGGCTCCCTAGATCACTTCAAATGATAGTTTCCTTGCTAAATAAAGTCTATCCAATATTTTATAATTTAAAAGAATTGGCTAAACAAAATTTTCAAAATTTTAGTTGTCATTTTTAAACAGGTCTTTTAAAGTTGCGATTTTTATTCTTATCAAACATATACTACCACTGGTTCTAATTCGAAAAAAAAAAAAAACTTTTTGTTACTTTTATTTTCTTCATTTATTTTTATTTATTTTTTTTTCATATTTTTCATTTCTAATTTGTAATTATAAAACCTAGTAATAGTCTTAGAATTTCCGAATGCTACCTCATGAATGCATCTCTAGTGATAAACATATTTCCTTGTCTTCTTGAATGACTAAAAGCATTGTGAACTTTATAAATGTTTTTTGTACATGCCTTAATAAATAAGATCCATCATTAAAAAGAAGACTTCAAAACATTCCAACAATTTTTATTTTTACTCTTCCTTGGTGTTCTAAATGTGTCTTGGTGCAAATATTTTTGCACCTTCTCATTTGTAACAATGCCTTGGAATTGTTGTTCTCATTTCAATTTTTACTATAATATTGGTTTTCTGTTTTTGTTTTAACGCTTAAAAGTTTTAATCATGTTTACATTTCTAAAAATTAAATACCTTTTAAATTTAATTCCTCAGAGGAGCGAACTCACTACTACAAGGAACAGGGACGTAAGAAAATATAAATAACCATTTTTGTTATCTATCCATATATTGGACAATAATATTTTTGTATTACTTCTTCTTCCCGCCAGAAAAAAAAGGCCAACGCTTAGAAAACTTATCTCTTAAGTAACAGCACTTTCTCCCCTCCCAGGAGACAATTCCTCGAGGGATGGTCGTTCTAAAACCATCAAATTACAAATTTGTTTTTAAATATATTTTTGTAATATAATTTATAATAACTTTTCACTTGCGAAAAAATAATAAAAATTTCCAACTGTTAATGACGACTTTTAGATAATAGCTTCTCACATTAGAAATAATGATTTTAGAACCATTTTAATAATTAACTCTCTGGATTTGAAAAAATTAGAATGCCACCAATTGGAAACACATTTCTTTCAAATTAGTGCCATATATTGGACAATAATATTTTTGTTTTATTCTTTTCATTGGGAATTAACCTAACGGTAAAAATCGATTCTAATGCCATCTTGAAATAGATGCTTCTAAATAAGTTATGTGTTTTGCAAGATGATACATAAATTAAGGAAAAAAATTAATAAATTAAGGCGAAACATTTTAGAAAAACTACTTATTTTATTCAAAATAGTTTTTTAAATAGTAAGTTATATTATGGGGGAGGGGTGTCCGTGAACTTCCTACAGAGCCATCCATATACAGTCGATTTTATGGAATTAAAGTTTGTAAAGTTTGTAAAGATGGCTTCATATTTATTGTTTATGCTATACTGTTTGGAAATATGTTCAATTAACATCAGGATTATTATGGCTACAGTTTTGGTAAAAAAAATTAATATATTTTTATAACGAACAATTAAAGGCCCAAGAAGTCAATTCGAACTTGGATCTACATTCATTAGAGCCCACCCTTTTGGAGGTCGAATCCAACAACATTTCGTCCCAAACAAAAATATCCCTTATATCTTCTTCGGATAATTTAAAAGGGAAAATTAGGAAGTGATTGAGTCCACTTGAAATGGATTAGATGCTTGTGAATTAATAATCCGATCGGAAGATGAGGACGAGATGGGGAATTTGAAGGTTGCAAATGTTCTACGAGGGTTACGAATCCGAGGAGGGCGTCGTCGGCAATCGATCCGTCGCGACGCCCTCAGCCCCCCAAACGCAGTCGCTACGTCGAACCCGGCCACGACACGTGTCCACCTTACTATGCAAATTGTGCAATCAACCCTTCTATATATTTTTGAATTGTTTTAAAAAACTACTACCAAATTTTTGTGTGTGATTATTAAAAATTTTATATTAATTAAACGTATGAGAAGCAGTTTTTCGTGGAAATCATTGTCGCCCTTCACTTGGGCGAATCGATCCTCCCACATGGAAGAAGATACCGGTCAAATTTCACCAGATAAATGCAATTGCATCTCCCATGCGAGTGTTGTATCGGGCATCTCATTCGATACCGTCAATTATGCTAGGTTTACTAATAGTAAGCCTTATTTTAAAACATTCCCATTATATTTATTTTTTATTTTAATTTTTCGCAACTATTTATTATTTATTTAATTTGCACAATTTATTTTTAATAATTAAGGGTAAACATCCAATAAAAATAATGTAAAATTTAACACTGCGAAGTCGGATCATTAAAAATACACCGATTGCTATTTTTAATTTTTATTTATTTATTTTGCAGAAACCTTTCAAAAAATATCAAACGAAAAATATTTTTGAAAATTAATTTGTTATACCAAGAACTTGGTTACAAGATTTTTACGAGGCCCTATTTAAAAAAAAACGTCAAAAATGATTTTTGTAGCATTTGATCCTACTCCGTAGCCCTGCAAAAATTTCAAAATAGTTTTTCAAAAAATTCTTTTATTGTCCTCCTCAGATATTTTGTTTATAAAATCACTTAACTTAACTTTTTACTAAAGTAAATTAATTTTATTGATTTTTTGATAAAAATAAACATCTAACACGCTAACTTAATATTTGTTTTAGTCTAAAATAAAGGATTTTTGTTTTATTCTACCAATTTACTATAAAACCTAATAATTTCTTTTCGATCTTGTTACAGTTCTATGCAGCAACCGAGTGAGCCAGATGACAAAAACTTACAATGACATAGAAGCGGTTACGAGGCTTCTAGAAGAGGTAAAAAAACATTTTAATTCAATCTATTTTTAAATAACATTAAACCTTGGTTTCATAATTAATTTATAGTTGAAATATGGTTAGATTCTCAATATGTTAGCGAAACTTTTTCTCTTTATGGCAAAACTTAATTTTCAACAAAAACAAATGGGTTAAAACTAAATGCTAATTATGAAACGGAAAGGCTATTTAATTTTAATTTTTTTTTTATTAACAATAAATTTAAAGCACGTTGAATGACTTTTTGCCCACAAGCAAGAACGACTGCCAGCGTAAAAGAGGGATAAGAGGGTTTGAAAATATTCATTTTGGGTGATGAAACTTGAGATTTATTCAAATATTTTTATTGGTTAAAAAAATTTTGTCTTGGGAGTGGAGCTTTGAGCCCAAATCATCTCTCATAATCAATCATCCTTTGTTTATGAGTTGCGACATTTGTAATTCCCATTATTTTTATTTCTTAAAAAAATTCTGTTTACATTAAAAAAAAAAAAATTATTATTGATTCTTTAATAAGATAATCTATTTTTATATTATTTATTTAATGGATATTAATTTTTATAGTTTTAGATTAATGATAATAGATAATAGGTGTTTAATTATGTTTTTATAATAATTCCAATATTATAAATATCTGGTGTTCGAAATTTTTCCTTTTTAAATTATTTTGATCATATTTCTCTAAAAATAAGATCAAATGAAAAGTGAATCTAAGCAGGGAACTAATACCTATAACCTCTCAGTTCCAAAGCGCTTTATTTTTATAATTTTTTTAGATTTATTTAATAAATATTAATTGAAAAAATGTTAAAAACATGGTCTTAAAAGGCCATTTGATTCTAGTACTCATCTGAAACGTTGTTTCCTTTAAATTACTCTCCGATATTAACAATTATCATATATATTTATATATTTTACTAAAATAAAATTATTGAAAAACTGTAAATTTTCACTACATGTTAGCCCAAGTGCGCGACAGATGAACGAAACATCGGCATCAAGAACCTATTTTTTATTTCTCTCTTGGCTGCCACCCGGGAATTCTATTACTAATTTAAAAAAAACTTAAACAGGAATTTTTTATCAACATAAATTTTTACTTTTCTGCATCCTATTAAAAAAAATTCTCTCTTTTTCCATTTTTACTTTTTTTATTAGTTTTTTTCACAAGAGAGAGGAAGATTTTATTTCAGTGTCTTAGAAAAGAAATGCCAATCTCCTCTTTTCACTAGCACCCCTTGCTAATTAGTCTCCGACTTTGACTTCTAAAACACAGGTTCTTCCTATGTTAAGAGGAGCTTTATCATTATATACGATAGACGAAGATAGCTAGTAAGTACTAGCGATGATGATGAACACGTCGATTTCCCTCTTTCTATGACTAAAAAAATGTAAAGCAAAACGGAACTTTCTTCTATTGTAAAATAATATATAATAAATAATTAAACATTAAAATAGGTTTATATTTGAATTTATTCTCATATTAACAATGGCAAAGATTTTGGTTCTCAAAATGACAGCTAGAGGGCAGGCATTCCTTCAAGTCAATGGATAAATTATATCGTTTCTGTTTAAACAAAGTGCTTATTATTACCGTATATGTCTCTTAGAATTAGATTAGGTATATATATTTTTCATTTTATAAAATAATTAAACATTCGTTTATAAATTTTATTTTATTTTTTTGTGGTTTTCAGAAAGAAAAAGACCTCGAGTTAACTGCTAGGATTGGAAAAGAATTGCTTGCTCATAATCAAAAACTCGAAGCTTCCCAAGTGTCCCTTGAAGGTGAACTCCGAACTTGTAATGATAAATTAACTCAACTTTCTCATGAACTGCTCAAGAAGACTGAATTAATACAAATTTTGACCAATGATGTTGACGAATCAGGATCTGAATCCGGTAATTATTGTTTTATATCAAATAAATATATTTCTAAGATTGAATAATGTTTTTTTTAATTTAATTATTTTAAATTTAATATTATATTTATATATATTCACTCATCTCTTAATGTTGTGAATTTGACTTTTAAAAGCAAGGGTCGTGAAAGTTTTATTTAAATTAAATAAACTTTGATATATAATAAATAGTTCAGTCCAAGACAACCTAACTCCCACTCAAAGAAATTACATATATTTATATATAATATAAAATAAAGCTATGATTAGCCACCTTTATAAATATTTTTATATCATTTTAGATTATAAATTATAGAGATTAACGAGTGATTAACGTCATTCGTTATAAATAAAATATCATTTATTTTTAAAGAGATAAACAATATATTGGCTTTGAATGGGGGTTGGGAGGTTGAATATGGTTATAATTCCACCCTATAAACATTCTATTCTTTTTTTACTATATACACTCACAAAAAATTATTTTATTAAAAATTATTTTCACTATTTTTATTCAGTTATAAATAGAAATGTATTCATAAATAAACTGGCATTTTTTATGCTATTAGTGACAATTTTTTACATACGTTTTTCCTTGGAAGTCATTATTTAAGATTCACCTTGGTTTATTCATGGTCATCTATTAGAATTTTCATGATATTAAGGACCCTCAATCGATTTTGATTGAAATTTTATTTTTTTAAATTTATCTCGTGTATATATTATACATTCTAAAAATGATGTGGAAAATCTTTTAAAAGATTTTACAATCCAAACATGATCCAGCAACAATTTAATTTATTTTAAACAAATAAGGAAAAAATTTTTATCAAAAATTCTAATTATCCTTATTCTTATATAAATTATTATATATAGGTATATATACTAATAGTTAAAAATACTATTTTAAGTATATTCATGATGGATCTTGTGGATGTCGAATTGAATATGCATGAGATTGGACAAGAAAAGAAAACAATTACCATCTCAGGGCAATTGTTAGGGCGTATTTTCCTGTGGTAGATCAGAACTTGGTAGAAAAAAACTTATAATTAGTCTTAATAAAATAATTTTTTGTGAGTATATTTTGCTGGTGGATCAATGGCCCCTTGGCCCCCGAGAGTCGAACCCGGTATTTCCAACCTATCCGGAACATCGGTGTGCTTTCTTTAAACCAGACCACCGGACGCTCGACAACATCAGCAAAAAACGCACACCAATCAATATATACAGATCTAATGAAAAAGTTAGTCCAAATCTTTAAACAAAAATTTTTCACTTATCCGCCGCTTTTTAAACCAGCAAGGTGACTGACATCTCACCGGCACTCAAGGCTTTTTGTAAGTAGCTACAGAATAACTTTTTTTAGGGGTTAGTGGTTAAATTTAAGTTTGATGATTTGAATCATATGAATGAGATATAAATATTAAATGTATATCTCGAGTCAGGCTATAAACCAATAAATAAAATAATTTTTTTGAGTATATTTTTGATGGTCTAGTACAAAGGAAGCACACCTTTAGGCTGGAGATCCCGGTTCGATGCCCCGGGGGTCGCTTTATTCCCAGCAAAATATACACTCATAAAAAATTATTTTATCAAAAATAATATGTCTCCTTGCCCGCTTCGAGACAGATTTATTTATTTATTTCTTATTCATATTAATAGATCTCAAAAAAACTTTAAACTTAAAATTAATCTTTCTTATTTACATCCTTGATTTTATGCATTATATTCCAATAAAATTATCTGAAATATAACTATATAGATATATAAGTATATAATATATACTAAAAACTAAAAATTCCACACCATTGAAAAAAAGTAATGGTGTGGAAAATGGAAAATTTTCAAGTTTAATAAATTACTTAAAAAAATTATTTTCTAATCAAACAATCATAAATGACGAATTCTATCTAAAAATGTATATTAACTCTTATAATATTCATACATTCTTATCTCTAATTCATAATAAATTCTGACATTTTCTTTATCTCCCTTAAATGATTATAAAAGATTTTTTATTTTCTTATTCTTGACATTGATCCAAGCTTTCATGTCTTTGATGTTATTGAAAAATAGATTATCTACACTATAAATAGTTGGCTTACATTTACTACTTGAATTATGGCTACGTTCTAATAAAAAATAATTGTTTAATTATAAAAATTTTTAATTTTTGTTTTTTTTTTTCTTTTTGATCGCTTTTACTTCTAAACCTCACAGGAAAATGCGCTGAGCCAGACACTTTATAGCGGATAATTTTAGACTTTATTATGATTAAGATATTTGATTTTTGTATTTTAATATTAATATTTCTCTTAATCTCAAGATTTAAAGAATTGTTTTTTAAAAAGGTTTGCTTTATTTATTTTGAAGAGATTAAAATATTTATTAATTAAAAATAAGTGCTAATTAACAAGTCAAAATATTACTATCATGTGTTCAATTAGAAAATTCATCAAGGTTTTTTTTAATAGACTCTAACCATATTACATATTCGTATTCCAGATTAAACACGGAAATTATTATATCATCAAGCGCTTTGTCACTTGGAAAAAATTAAATGACTAAGAATATCTAAGAAATATAATTATAAAAATGAAAAATCTGAGATCAAACACGTTATCATTTCACAAACAAAAATGTCCAGTATCTATTTAATTTGAATTTTTTTCAAGATAAATATTAATATATCCAAATTAATTAATCTATAAAAAATATAAACAGAAATCTTGAATCTGAATTATAACAGACAATAAAAAAATTAAACGCAGTCTCTTTTTAACTGCATTTCTTCCGTAAAATAAAAAAACTATATATCACCTTAAATAATTTGAATTTTATTATCCTATTTACAATTTATTTTTGAGAAATATTGTTTTTAAATACCAATTACACCAAATCTCCATTACCCTATTTGCTTTGCATATTTTATTGAAAATAAACTATTTCTAGGTTCTAAAAAATGAATTTATTTTATTATTTATTACATCTAATTATTATTTCTTTATTTTTAGGAACTCCTTCGGGTTCAAAATGCCTCAATTTGGAGATGCTTCAACGTCGAATTGGATCTTTGGAAGAGGAGAATAGGATGCTCCGTTCAGAAGCTAGTCAATTGGCCAAGGATACAACTGAATGTGAACAAGCAGAACAACAGTTGCTCAAGGATGTCGCTCAACAGCTTGGTAATTAAATTTTAAATTTGCTCATCAATATTATGAGAACAAAATAATCTTATTTAAATTTTATTTAATTAACCAGCAAATGCGAATTTGGAAGTGGACGGTATGGCTGAGGAATTATCAAGAACTAAGGAAGAGCGGGATCGTGGTGTAGAGGAACTTAGGATAACTAAAGAGCGTCTTTCTGACGCTGAATTGAGACTAATTAAGGTATTTTATAAATTTACTGAAATAAAAAAGCATGTAAGAAAAATTCTTTCTTTAAAAGTATTCTCAGCATTCTCAGTGCGGATAAAATTCTTAATTTATCAGACAACTTAAAAAATTTCCTTTCAGATCAGAATCCCTAAATAAAAATATTTAATTGGATTTTTAAAGAGAATTAGGGCGAGCATTAATAAGTTAAACATTTCTCTAATAGAGAGAACCTTTGTTGGGTCCATTTGTTTTGTATGTTACAATATCCAAAGTAACTTCTTAAAGGAAAACCAAATACATCGAACTATACGTTATTACATGGGATGGGTCTTTTCTGAATGTTCTTCAAACAGAGTTCCATCTCTAACGCCCCCATTGAAGAGTTCTGAAAGTGATTATAAAGAAGTTCACTGGGGAGAACTCCATAGAACTCTGGTGAAGATATGTTCCAACCTCCAAGACTATTTACCCAAAAACGGACCTTCTCAAACAAAGACAGAATGCAAGATTTTTTATTTTTATCAGTTTTATTGTATTGTATTTTTTTTTTTATTATTAATAATTCGGTTCTACAACTTGTCTTAAATCCAAAAAGAACTACTCTAGTTAAAGAACATTAAAAATTATAACCAATAGAATAGTTTCTACCAAAATATTTTGATAGCTGTTTTTCCATCTTCTCAGTCACTAGAGTATAAAATGTAGAGATCTCATTATCATATTAATTATTTATTCCTTAATAATTCAGAAATGGGTTATAAAATATATCTTGAACTATGGAATAAAATTCCCAAGAATGATGCAAAAATTGAAATTGAAATATTTATATAATTTTAAAAATAGTAAATAATAAAGAAAAAAGAATTTTTTATATATTCATTTCCTCCGAATACCTACAATACGTACAGTATTTTAATTCTATTATTCTTTGTTTGTTTTTTTTTTTTTTTTTATAGTTGTCAGCTGAGCATGAAGAATTGTCTTCCGTATTATCAATCACGCGTGATAATCAAAATAAGCTTGCAGCAGAATTAGCGGAATTTAAGGAAAGATACGCTGAAATTTCAGCTTTGCTTGCTGATACTCAAGAACAACTTAAAAGGCAACGCCGCCGAGGACAACCTCACGTTAGAGCAGGATTATTTCCTTCGCTTGGTTCAGCTACTCAGCCCGATTCGCTTGCTTCTGAACTCGAAAGCTCTTTATATTCAGAACTGTCTCTTGATAGTGGATTAGGCTTACATCCTCATGATCAGCTTGGGACAATGAATAAATCGGGTACTTCCGGAAGTGGATCTTCCTATAGAAAGGTAATCTTAGAATTTTAATCAGTATATATTTAATTTATTATTTTATATCCCTGTCTCCTAGACAGAGATAGTTTCGCGTCACCTTGCAAAGGTTAATGGTTCGCTTTCCAACCAAAATTTAAATTATATTGGATATCAAATGATTTAACCGAAAAAGACGTAAAAAAAATAAATTAAAATTTCATATATCATGAAAGCCTATTTTGGAAATATAATTAACTTCTTAGAAGGGGTATTCTTTTTAACAATTCTCTTATATAAAAAGGAAGGTATTGTAATCATATTAATTTATTTATAATAATAAAATAGGAAATATATGTCTTCATACAGAGAAAACTCTGGAATTTTATTTAATCCCTAAGATTTTTTTTTAATAACATTTTTTTTATAAGTTATCCGAGTTCATTTAAATTATTTCCTTATTTATTTTTTAATTAGTAATTCTTTTACTGAATAAATCTTCTAATAAACTTGTAATTTTCACATATTATTGTTAATTTTTTTTTTTTTTTAGGTTTTTGAAACAGTGCGTTGTGCATCACGTGGATCCAATCCAGGAACTCCTAGTCGTCATAGTAGTTTAAGTTGTTTGGCCACTTATGCTCCATCTCCATTTTCTTCAACGACAATATCTTCTTCTTTTGCCCGAGGGTCTTTAACATCAGTAGTGCCTAGCGGGGGGCCACGATTGTGCACTTCATCATTTAGTGGAAATAGCAGTTTGGGCTTCCGACCTCCTCTCGAACATCAACGTCCGATTTTGGATTCCACTGGACATTCCGACGGCGAGAGTAGCTTACAGACTGATTCGGAAGATAGCATTCAACATACGGCAAATACACAAATGTATACGGGAAGAACACTTGAGGTACTTTGGCTCTAGTACTTCTTTTGCCTAGGTTATTTAAATAAATATATAATAATGAAAATACTAATTTCTAAATGAAATATTTCCAAAGGTCATAAACATGAACATTTAACGCAAAATTATTTCCTCACTTAAGCGAAGTCGTTTTTGCTAAAAAGCGTTTATACATTAAAAGATTAAGATAGAACATAAAACTAAAATAGGGAAGTCTCCCCATTCTTTCAAAAAGATATTTTTAGAACGCGTTTAAAGAGATTCACATCATCATATTTTAAGCGATCTTTTTAATAAAGATATATGTGATAAATAGCTAAATAAATTATTTCCGCATTAATTTATGATTTCAAATTACAAATGTATAAATAAAAATAAAATCCCTTCATTCTAAAAAACCAATCAAAATTTTAATCCATATTTATTTTATGCCACTTTTATTTTAATACCGCAAAAAATTATCCTCGCGAATGAAGATGGCCTTTCAAACAGATTGAGAGTTATGAAATATTTTTAGGCCGCCTTAAATCGACTGACTCCAGCGGAAATTTTGGCGCGTCGAGCTGCTCTTTCTTCAGGAACTTATGGAGATGAACAACCGCCTCAAACTCCACCTTATGGTTGTAGAACTCCAGATAGTATCATGTCAACAGGAAGCAGTGGACTTAGTGGATTTAGTGGCTTCACAGCTAATAGTGGCTGGAAATTCCCTGAAAAATTGCAGGTGATTATATATTTATATATATAACCATGTTCACCAGACAAGCAGGCAAACATACTGAAAACTAATGATTCATGTTATAAATAGCATAATTCATTCTTGTCTCTGAAAGTCAAAATTAATTTGATCACAATACCTTCTTTTAAGTGGTCAAAAATTAAAAACATCATATACGAAGTGTGTGTCTGGAGCGGGGAATTTCCTTTCATTAGTTAGTTTTGCCTTGATTTATTATTATTCTTCTTCTTTCTTTGCTATTTTTCGTTTGAGTGAGCATGTAAAAAGTTTTAAATACGAATGAAAAAAAGGCCCGTCATACATAAGGCTTGTAGTTTGATGAAATAGGAGATTAACTGACAGAGGATAGCAGTCTTAGCTTTGGGTTACTCGTGATCGCCAACCACTTATCCACAAGGTGTGAACCCTGAGTGGTTAGTCTTGCATATGTTTATGAAAGCATATGTATATAAATTTCATTTCATGGTTTATAAATAGTTAGCAACTTTTTTTAAATATTTATATTACCAAACCATGAATGCATTCTATCAAATTCTTTTATCTATGATTTTTTGGACAAATAGAATTTAATTACGCTTTATCTTATCATTTAATATTTAGAAAAAAAATTGAGAAACAATCATAATTTGAAATTTCCCAATTATCTGGATTATAAATAATTTTTTTTTTTAATATTAAATCAGGATTAGATATTTTTAAAGAAATATAAACATTAAATATAAAATTGATTACGATCAGTATTTTCCAAGGTATCTAAATTAGCTAGATACACAAAATTGACCTAAATTTTTTTTTGCTATTAATTATTTATTATTATTATTATTCAATCTACTAACATCAATTTACTAACTATTAATAGTTGAGGGAAAATATTTTATTTTGTCTTCAACTTAAGATAATTTTAATAAAATAAATATAATATTAATATATATTATAAATACGCGTCAATGTCATGTACCTTATTCAATATTTACTTATCATTGTCTTTTGATGGTTACAAATGTTTAGCAAGTGGATGGTTCTTCTTCAAAGTTACGCCATTGTTCCCAGAATTTTATAGAATAAGTTTTTTATGACAGATTATTCATGTGATTTTAAAAAAATTTTAAGAAGTAATCTCAAAAGCAATTTTTCTCAAATATTTCTCTTAGATTAAATTATAATTTTTTTAAATTTTTATTCAAAAAGATTGATATCTAAGAAAATATTTTATTCCACTAATTTATTTTTATTAAATATTATCTTCACTAAAAAATTACGATAAAAATGAAAAATTAACCATTTTTTCTTGCTTTTCACTTCTCTTCTTTTTTTCAATTTCAGAATTATTTTTTAATAAGTAATAATATTAAATAAATAAATAAAAATATTTTCAACCTGCTAGTCATAGGTCCTCGGTGGCTAGATCCAATTTAACACAAATACAAATTTACAAATTACATAACACAAAACAACAAATATAAAAAAATAGAATTAAGAATGTGTGCTCTTTAAAAATACATTTCCATTGAAAGAAAAAGATTAAAACACAATTAAATATTTTTTTAACAGATTGTAAAGCCAATGGAGGGTTCATTGACGTTAGCTGCTTGGTCCCAACTTGCTCAACCTTCATTAAGTGGATTACTGGATGATCGTCCAGGAGTTAGAACTCGAGGCGCCAAACCCCTTGATGAACTTGGATTAGAACTTTATAGTTTATCTGATCTTGAAGAAGACGATGCCTCCAATCCTGGAAAGCGATTCCAGGTAATTTTTAAATATACTACTAAAATTGCTTTATTAGGTCCATATTCTTAATTAGTCAATTATACAAGGTCCTACTCCTTGAAATAATTTTTTTTTATATTCAAAATTTAATGATGAATACTTATTCAACTTATTTAACAGTCGACAGGTTCTATCTTCACATATACAAATAGCACCGTACTTCATCCAGAAGAACAAACAATGGTGACTTCATCAGTACGTGGAAGTCAGATGTGTCCTTCCACCGCCAACATCGCTACTCCAATAGCAGGTTCTGTACCCGGAACACCGGCAGGTATCCCATCGCTAAGTCGACGTGGATCAACATCAACATTTTCAACTACTTTGGGCCTAGCTAAAATGCTCAATGAACGAGGAATTATGGCTGCAACTCCATCTGCATTAAATACCCCTGCAAGGTTTACTATTTTTATTTCTTGACTTATTCTAAAATTTTATTTTTTTACATTTGAATTTATTCTCACTTTATAAATATATTTCAACTAACTAAATTAAAAAATGAAATAAATTTCGACCTATCCATTTATTATTTTTGTTTAAGATTAGATTCTTTGACAATTGATGAGTCAGCTACACATGACAACAATCATAACGGGACAGGCCTTCAACCAATCGCAAGGTTTAAATTCGTATTTGTTGTTGTTTCAAGTTGAGTTAAGCCCAAATTTTAATTTAATTTTTTAATTGAGTAGAAGTTATTCACTATTGCTAGCCTGTTTTAATAATTGTCTTCGATCTCTATAGTTGAACAAGTTTTAAATTCGTATTTGATGTCGTTTCAAGTTGAGTTAAGCCCAAATTTTAATTTAATTTTTTAATTGACTAGAACTTACCATGAAATCATTCTTCAGTCTTCCGGGTCCTTTAAATTATTATAGAAAAATTCTTTCCTTTTCGCTTTATATATTTATGTCTTTTGTTTATGTGAAATGTCAACCAATCTTCTTTGGTCGAGTGGCTGCAAGGAGGCAGTAAGAGACTTGCCAGACAAGTCAGTCTCCCCGCACGCCTTTGAATCGCGTCAAAGGAAGAGAGAGCATGATGAGAGCCCCTCTTGGTTGGTTGGGATCCATACTCAAGGCACGGTATCTGAGCCTTGTATAGGGTTAGGAGTTAGTGAGGGAAGATACAAGAATACTGCTTGGATCTAAAGAGGAAGCCAAGCTTCCTAGCAGCAAATTTGGCGTCGGAGAAATATGGTCATTCTAGGAAAGATCCAAAGAAATCGTCACACCCAGAATAGAAAGTAAGTCCCTGACTCGAGATTTTTATGATTGTAGGTGAGGGATTTCCGATTTTTCAGTCTGGAAATAAAGCAACATTGTTTTCTTGGAGTTATAAAGTTGTCATGATTAAGGAATCTCAATTTCTCCAAGGTGCCGAGGTTATCATTAATAGAAGACACAATATCCTTGCGTCTGAGCGAAGAGGAACTCCCCGGGGGGGGGGGGGGGCTAATTGAATGCAGAGTACTATCGTCCGCAAAGCAATGAATGGGATTACCCTTCTATGAGAAAGTTTAAAGTTTTTTACTCTCGCTTAATATCATGTGAAGCTGGCTGCGCCTAAGGTCATAGAGGGCACTTTTATGTCGCTATTTCTCCTCAATTTGAATTTGAGATTGATTTGAGAATTTGATTTGTGTAAACAAGTATTTCATCCAAATAAAATAATTCATTGTAAATGAATAGCTTATTTTATATTATAATAATTAAAATCCCTCCTTAAATTGTTTCTTAACCTGTATGGGCTAAGACATAAAAAATATTTCATATATTAGAGAAAAAATTTGGAGTGACTAAACACATCACATAACTTTCACTTAACTAAGATAAGGTAAGTGATGTGCTGTCACACCAGATTTTTGCGTCAGATCCCCTATGTAGCTGTTCTCTAATTAATCTCTTAAAAGAGCGCAAGAATTTTAGGCGAATAAAGGTTAATACATTTCAAAGATCATCTAATAAATAATTGATATATGAATTTTATTCAAAACACTGAGCGAATTTTGAGAAAGTCGGAAGAAAATAAAAAAGTTCTTCAGTAAAATACTGATACTTTGTTGCCAATATTGAAAAACTTCGAGTTCCATGCGATGAGGCTACCTAGCTTAAATATAAAATTTCAGCCTCGTACGTTTTTGAGAAATCTTGTTCATAGACAGACCATTTTGCGAGACTCAGGGGACTCAAAACGTGTATTTCCGTTGAAATTTTGACATCTACTTTTTTTGCGATCGCAGTTCTTTCTCACTATATGATTTCATATATAGGTAAGAGAAAGTAAAAACCTAAACTATTTATTGAAATAAGAAAAGATACAAAAATACAAAAAAAAGTCTAAAGATTCAAATAAGGAGAATATGCTTAATACACTAAAGGCAAAAAGATAATAATATTAATATATTAAACAAAAGATGACAAATTTTATTTGTGATTTTATCTTATTTATAAAAAACTTGTAGTTAATAAGAAACTAATTATTAGTTACTTATTAAAAGTATTTTAATTTTTTCCAGATTTCTGAGTCCTACTGCAACCCCCTGTAATAGTCCTGATCGCACTCCGCCAGGATCACCCTCTCCAGGAAGATCATTATCGACTTCAATGACACCCTCGTCTGTAATCGGTTCCGGTTTGCTTTCATTAGGTACAGATTTATTCCGACGAACTTTTAGTGCTGAAACAGCAGCAGAACGTAAAGCGAAACACAGGACAACTAAACGGGCAAAATATGCGCTCTCTCGATCGGAAAGAAAGGTATATTTTCATCTTAATTTACTCAATATATTAATATTTAAAAAATATAGAATATATCTGAAAAAAAATTCAAAAACTAATCTCGTATTTAAGAAATCAAAAGCTTATCACTGATATTTAAATGTCATATAATCATTAACCACAAGAATTGATGCAACAAAAACCATTTGTCAACCACACTAGGCATGTTCGGTGGTTTAAATGGCGATTTTTCATAGCCCAAATTAATTAACTTTTCTAACATATTAATATTGGTATTTAAAAGGGAAGATATAGCCGGAGATTTCAAAATATACTTTTTTATTAAATATTTCTCGAAATAAATTTAAAATTCTATTCTAAAGGTTATAAATATAATTAAAATTCTTTCGAAAAGGTATTTTAAGATTAATTCACTTTAAAAAAAAATTATTATAAAGAACTCACTCTATGGATTTTTTTTTTAATATTGATTATCATTGATAAATTAGGAAAAATTTAATATTTTTATGAATAGCTTCAAATACCTTTGAGAATTTTTTGTCCTATTATTAATTATAATATTACATTTAATAGTATTATCTTCAATTATTGGCATTAAATTCTTTACGTCTTTTGAGAAAAAGTGATTATTTTTGAAACATGGAACGAACAAAAATTATTAAATAAAAAATGTTTGTTATTAATTCGTTCATCAATTATTCACAATTACGAAATTTTAAGAAGACGATGAAGGTATGAAGGTATAATTTTATTTAATTTCAAAAATATTCTAAACTTGTTTTTAAAATAATATATTAATGTTTCCTATTCGTATATATTTATCTGTTTTTATCTTAATAATAAAAAATTAGATTATTTTTTTTAATTTGATAAATAATCTCTCTTTTTCTGTATTCAAGAGATTCGAATTTTTGATATCTTTATCAAAGTTTCGGGAAATTTCCAAGGAATGTACCATCCCTAATATCCAGTATTATATAGGTATTTTTAGAAGAAAATTTATTATTAATTTTGAAACAAAACTAAAAATTGACAATTACACATTTATGTTAACACAGAACCTCTATTAAAGCATGTAAAGCAGGTTCTAAATGAGATTGCCTTCAAGTATCTGCGCGAGATAATCGTGTTTGAATTTGACAATTTGTTCTATTCGTTCCACCCATTATCTCTTAGACCAGATGAGAGTAGGAGTTTGAGCAATTTTTTTCCCATAATAGAAACGAGTTTATCTGTTTTCGGGCTTTGACATTGAGACCTGCACTTGGGGGTAAGACATTTGGAACCTGTTCAAATTAGCTTCCATTCCAAATTGATAATAAGTGAAAAATACTGAACTATCTACGAGTTTTATTTTATCCATACAAAATATTTAAAACTTTTATTTTTAATATGGGTGCTTTTCTTCTCTCATTCATAAGCGAAGGTTTTTTTTTTAATAAATTACAATTTGTCTTCCTAGGCGCTTTCGGGAATTCGTCTTGTAGAAACCCTGGAAAGAATAGGTTTCGAAACGTTAATGGCATCAACAGCCGCTTCATCTCTACCTTTAACATCTGGTAGTGCTGCACTTTGTATAAGAAGAAACATCAAAAGCCCAATGGAACAATTGACAAGTTTGAAAACGAATAAACCACCTTTGACGGCAGCTCCACCTCAATCACCGGCAACTCCTCCTCCTTCACAATTACTAATTCCAAGTCGTCCGAATTCCGGGACCCTGGGACGAAATCGTCGTGGTCAAGCCACCGTTCGTCCTGATTTGGGTACTCTTCCTAGCCGGCCAATTAGTACTGATCCAGCTGGTGAAACTGTTGCCTCCACTTTAGGTACTATTAGTTCTCTTCTTTTTGGGAGGAAAGGAGGTCTTCTTTAAGATATACTTTTTATATATTTATTTTATAAATAGTCTTTTTTATTTGGAATCATAATTTACTCAGTCATATAAATAATTATATGTTCTAAAAAGAACTTTTGCCTATCCTGGAATTTCAAACATCTCTGGTTCAATTTTCAGAATTTTTTTTTTTTATCCGTATTTACCAAAAATTATTGAAATTAAAACATATATTATTTTAAATAAATTAATAAATATTATTTATATGTATGAGTATATATTTGATAGCTTATAAACAACGTTATTATTTATTTTTATTTATTTTACATTAACAACTTTTTTTCTACTTAATTACATTTCTTTCTCAGCCAGTTATCAGGTATAAAGAACAAATTAAAATAAAATTTAATATTTATATATCAGAATAACCAATATTTATATACCTAGAAAACTGTTCTAAGAATGAAAAGTACTTATTAAAAAATAAATAAAATTTTGTTGTTATTGTAAAAATATTCTAATCAATGTATATACATTCGCATTTTCGTGTTCATTTTTTCTTTTTCATTTTTCCAAAAAAATAAATGTATAAAATACATCCTCTGGCCAAATTTTTTAAACGATATTACGCAGCTAAGACTATTAGCCAATTAATACATAATATATTTATTATGTATTTTAATATTTTAGATTATATACATATATATTTAGATTTAAAAGGCGCAAAATTTATTGAAAATAGAAGCATTTAGAACTCTTCTTTAAAAAAAATCATTTTAGTTTATTGAGTATGTTTTACTCAACGAGTAGGCAAAGTATAATATATATTATAAATGTATGTTTTGTTTTCCTTCATTTTTGCCTCTAAATTTAGTATCAAACTAATTTTATTGGATCGTATTAACGGATGTTATTTTGTTTTTTACAAACAAATTATCGACAAAGTCTGAACGTGATAAAAATAATGGTTTTTTAGTTAAAAGAGAATTTTAGATGATAGTATTATATATTTTATAATTATTTTTGTTTATTGAGCTATACTCGTTCTTTTATTAAGAGTGATAATATAGTTGAAAATAATAGCCTATTTTATAGTCAAATGTTTTTATAAATATATGAATCGATATTTATATAAATTACATTAAACTGTGTATATATATTATATGCATAATATCTAGCAAAATGAGATCTTAATTTCTACATGTACAAATTATTTGTATATAGTTATATAAATAATGTTATCTTAATTTAAATTAAAAAATAAAAATGAAAATATCCAATGGACAAAATGACACATCATGCAGAATCCCGATGGTAAATATCTCAAAAACCCAGCCGAACTCTTGTCATTGCCTCTCTCTCTCTCCCCCTTATTTTCCATCTTAAATTTTTCTCTTGTTCTTGATTTTTCATTTTAGCTAAGTATTCTCAATGACTTATTTAAGATAAAGGAGGCGCCAAATCAAATAATTTTATTTAACTGTTCTATCTGAACAGTTAATATATTTCTTTTTTTCTCGCATCATTTGAAGTAATCAGGAGGGTAAAGTAAAGACTATCTAATTCTGCAGATTTTTCTTTGCACTATTTCTAAGAGGACAGCAGCCCCTTGGTCTTTTGCGGTTTATTAAGGTATCCTAAACACAATGGCAGCATAAAAAAAACTAGCCTACAACATATTTAAGAACATTAGCTAACTTAACACCAAAGTATATATTAGTAATCTAATACTTGTTATGTTTCATTCCGCAACTACGAAATGTCTTGGTAACATCTTGGTGATATAAGGCACATAATAAAAGCTTATATATTAATAAAAATATTAAATGTCAAACAAAATAAGGTTGAGATGAAATTTTCAAAAATGAAAAATTACTATTTTCCGGTATGGCATTTTGAAGGTGGTAATTTTGTTTTTCCAAATTTTTTTCGTTATTTAAAAATTTCACGTGATTCTCTGGGCCACTTTATAAAACTTTTTGATTGTAACTAATATTTATCTGATTGTATTTTTTGCTTTATTCTAGTCTCAAGGTATATTATGGGAATTGGACCTTCACATCTTAAGAATGTCCAAACTGTTGCCTTATGACGTAAATAATATAAAAGATCATTAAAAATAAAATCCATATGACAGTGGAATAATAAACTAGATATTCCAGTAAATTTCTTTTACACAAATTTTTGAAAGCCATTTTATTTTAAATAATAAAATGGCCAAAATAAATTTTAATTCAAATATGGCGTATGGTGTATGTATAGAGTGATATAAAATTTTTCTAAATTGTGTAATATTAAACATTTTTTTTTAGAATGATGAAATGATGCCAAGAGCTTCTTGGCCAAGAGGTACAGCTTTTCCAAATAGCATCGCTCGAAGTAATTTTTATACGAATAAATCGACATCTTCGGATATACTTTGTTCACATGATATCGAATTGGAACGAGTAAGCTTTCCACCGTTTTATTATAAATATTTGCTTTATCTCATAATCAGCCCAGCTGAGAGCATGCTCAGGTCTCTGGTAAGCTAACATGCCATCTTGTTGGTCTTGTTAGGAACCAATAGTTTAATTTTTAATGGTGTAATAATGTTCATTACTACCACATCATTGGAATATATTGGGCAAAATATTTAAGCTTTTCTCAGAAATATAAGAAAAGACTTGTAAGAGTATGAAAAGTGCTTGTCCTAACTAAGGACCTTTGACTATAAAGAGCCTAGAAAAATATATGGGCTCAAACTAGATGAGAAATCAGGAGAATGACGTAGGCTGAGGAGCCAGATATGGTTAAGAACATGAAGATTAATATGGTCGGGCATGAAGCTGGGATGGGAGAATAACGAATCCCATTTAGGGCTTAATGAGACCCATTTTATTATTTTTTATCCTCTTGCACTCCAGTAAGATGCAGCCCACTTAAAAAGCCTAGTATTCATCATTCTTTGTCTTAAATGTGTTCCTTTTATTTTTTTGTATTGAAGTCTTGTAAAAAAAATGCACAAAAGTGTATAAATTTTTTTTTTATGAATCTCGTATATCTAAAAGTACCGATTAAAAATATAAACCTAATATATTTATTTAACAAAGCGAAATAATCTAAATTAATTAAATTTTCTTCATATTTTTATGGCATTTACTAGGCATTGAGACACTTAATTCCAGATCAAAATATTAAAGATAATCCTTTGAAATATTTTAAAATCAAGAAAGAAATTGAATCTTTGATTAATCAGGTATCGAGTAAATTGCTATATTATTATTATTATTATTATTATTATTATGAATATTTATTTTTTATTTAATTATTTTTAGGGTTCGTCTACTGGGCAGGAAGATCAAAATGAATATTTGTACAATGGTAAGAATAAACTTGTCTTGTCATCTTAGTTTTGTGATAAGATTCATTTAAATCTATAATAATCAGAGGCAGACAACTTCTTTCCACTTCGAGTAATAATGAGATAAACCAGTGCCCTGCATAACACTTTTGGCACACTTGTGCACTTTTATATCTCGTCTCCATTTTTTATAAACCCCCCCCCCCCTTCGGCGGACTACGAAACAAGCCAGGGTGCTCGCCCCCACGATTCCCCGTGATTTCTATGGAAAGTTCTCTACTCGATCTTTTTTCTATCTTTGAATCTGAGTCGAGAGTATGTTGCATAAAATATTTTTATATTTATAAGAAAAATTCAAAGCTCCTCCTCAACAGGAAATTATTAAAATCCACGTGATGAACAGATATTCAAACAAAAATTGAAATTATCCCTGTGCCTCTGATTATTCGTTAGGCATTTAGAGTATACTTGTATAAACAAATCTTAGACTATTTTTACCTTTAGAGGGGTGGGGGTATTTATAAAATTATCCTTTTGAAAAAATTAAAACCACTTCCCCTTGAATATAAAGGTTGTGTGTGTGTGCATTTTAAAGATGTACTCTGGTTTGCTTTCATGCTTTCTTCTGGAAGTTCTGAGAAAGAACGAATTGGGTTGATTTTAATTTTGGAGCGAGTTTCCGACCCATAGGCAATTAAACCTTGTGTGTTTTTTACTTTACCACCTTCTTATCTCAGGAGGCATTTACGAAAAGATAAGTTGGATAATTTTTAGAAACTATCTAACAGAAAGGGACAAGAATTTATAAAGTTCTTTTTAAAAAAGGACGATTACTAAGCCTGACAAAGATGGTTGGTTTCTTAAATAATGCACTATAACATTATTTGTCCCCCTTTATAAAAAAAATTAGTTTTGATTTTTTTCAATAGCTAGGGACTTCTCGAAATTTTCTATTTTTTTTCAATGTATACATATTTTTCTGATCGTCTTGAAAAATTTTCTTTTGAGTATTTTGGGCTAGTGGCTTTCTTTATTGTATCTTCTCTTCAGTGGCGTATCTAGGCCCATAAGCAAATTCTAACTACGGGGCCCCTACTAACATTTTTTTTTTTATTTCAACTGTTTATACAAAGGAAAATTATTTTTTAACTTAAGAGCAGAGAATGAAATAGATATATTA
>JAAAKE020086390.1:0-22012 GCA_010014785.2 Anisolabis maritima | reverse complement strand
GCTTAAAATAAGGAAGAAAGCTAGTTTAATAAAAACGAATATTTGCATTGCATTTTTAACATTTATTTGTTCGTTCCCTAATGTTATCCAGGGCGTCTCTTATCTCCGTGTGATTCAAATAGAAGTTCCCTTTTCATCTAATTTTTCTTTTTCTTTTATTTTTATTTCGATATTTATTTTATTTCGTTAAGGGAAACTTTATCATATTTACCTTTTTGTGAAGAAATATGTTTTTGTGTGAGAAGAAATTGAGAATGCATAAATCGCAGGCGAAGATACAAGAGAGGCGGGAATACAAACATGAGAGGCCCGGTGAAAGATCCTCCGACGAGACTCATGATGACATCAAATCGAGGAATCAGCAATCCTATCCCCACCACCAACATTAACAGGACACTCCGGAACACACAACGTCGCCAATTAAATTCTGAAATCATTTCATCAGTTGACAAAAACTCATTTGTTATTGTTTCCAAAACAAAGTTCATATAACAGTTCTGAAAGTTTTACCATCCAATTGACATAGTCGTCAGGTCACTACGCTCTCCGACCATGCACCTAGTCAGGGGCTTCTTTCCCTCGATCTTTTTTTTTTTTAGTTTTTTAGAGTCTATCCTAATTGGTAGCCAACATAATTTAAACAAATTTGATCGATTAGGACTCTTGGAACGTGAAGCGAGACATCTACCTCTGCACCCTCTTAATCCTTTATATCCAAGTTTTCCAACCTTCTCACAGGCCCTTTCCCTTGGAGCAGAAATAGAGATCATGGGCTCACTTTCCCCATTTAATATTCTTTTTATTTGCTTAGTGCACAAAGGCACACACCTCAAACGCCATCCGTTCCTCTCTATAGGACTTCTTATAAATTTATTTTTATTTCTTATTTTTACCTCTTGATTTAATATTATATTAGCTGATTAATATTATGTTAGCTAATTCTATCATCCCCACAAAAGTACTTTTCTCTAACCTAATCTCTAGTGTTTTCATTGCTAAAGTGTATAATTTCTTTCGTTCCTTCTAGAGGAAGCTTGATATAGCCTCATTTGTTAGTCCCCTAAAAATTGAAATTTAAAAACTAAAATAATATGTATTTTGGTCTCTCGGAATTTGGGTCTGTTGATGACTTCGCTTCAAATGACCAGAATATTCAGGAAAATAAAATAAATAAAATTTATTCCATATTTGAAATTGGTCCAATTTTAAATGCAATATTTTTTCTCAAACATTATGAGACATTTGAATTTAAACATCTAGGTTAATTTTCTCTCTCTCTTTTATTTCGATCAGATTTTTGATTATCATATCGGAGAAAGCCTCCGTGGCTTCTTTATAGCGCGATATCTAGGACGCAAATGGACAGATACACATACAGATAGATAATCAAATGCCTACTCGCTAGTAAAGAAAGTTAATGATTCATTAATTTTTTAACTTGGATTTTACTTATAAGTATTTTTTTTTAAGTAATGTCATCGAGATATTTACTTATGAAAGTTCAAACATCTTTTTACTTAAATTTATTTATATTAATAATAATCAGGGAGCAAATAAGTTTTCAGATCCCATATATTGAATCTTAAAAAAAAAAAAGATAATTTATGATGGAAGCTTGCTTTTTTATCAGTGGGAGGAATTTTGCACTGGCCTTCCCCTTTCTAGCATCGAAAATTCAACCTTTAGAAACAAATTTCTATCTTAGCATTTCATTCTCTTTGAATTTCCATATTAGAAAAATTGACAAAGTTCAATGCAATCTGATTAAAAATAGAATCGGACAAATTATGAATGTATTTATGGAAAGTAATCTCTAAAAAAAACGCTTTTATCTAAAATGCATTAAAAAGAGGAAAATAACTTTGCATAAAATTGTTGAAAATTTATGATATAACATAAAAGCCTAGGCTCATTTAATATTTTATTTAATTTCCCATTAATGATTTTTTCTCTGAGACCCCATGCTTTTATATTGTCATAAGAATACAAATTTATGCAAAAAGTTATTTTCCTCTTTTTAGTGCATTTTAAATAAAAGCTTTTTTTTCATTTTACACTTTCTAGTCCTATTTATTTATTTCAATTTGAAACAAAATTTTCCAGTGCTTCTTTAATCGGTTATAAACTTTTATTTCCCTTTAAATAGAGTTGTTATAGTGAATTAAAATTTTTTTTTACAAAAAGGTGTTCAAAATGATGAATAGAACACTTTTGTATACTAAAGTTAATAGTTAAAGATATATTGATTTTTCAGGTTTGCACTTCAAATGAAGTAGGCCTACCCTCGGTCATTTTTTGCCTCGTTTTACTAAAAGTGTTATCATCGGAACTGAGTCTAAAAAGTCGGAAAGGGTTTAGAAAATGGATTTAGATGATGTTGTCCAGGACAGACAAAGAAATTTAAATAAAAGCGATTAAAAATGGATAAATTTTCAGCGGGACAAATGATAGATTGTTTTGTTCGATAACCATAAGCGCCTAGAGAGTTGAAGTAGTGACCTGGATCATGGATCGGGCATC
Organism: Anisolabis maritima; assembly: GCA_010014785.2. Taxonomy (NCBI): domain Eukaryota; kingdom Metazoa; phylum Arthropoda; class Insecta; order Dermaptera; family Anisolabididae; genus Anisolabis; species Anisolabis maritima. The sequence continues at coordinate 19,492 of JAAAKE020086390.1, read as the reverse complement.
TTTTGCCCAGCTTCTTGTCTTTAGTAAGACAAGTCCAGGGTCAAGTCCTACCAACTTGACTTACTCTTACCTTATTCAGAGCCTTTATTTGTTTTTTTTTTTGCATAGTTTTAAATGACCTTCAAATTAGAAAGTACTTCCTTACAAATAAATAATGTGCTCATTCATCTTTAAATATTGGAAAATAAACGTCAAAAATATGAAATTACACGAGACAAGGCGTCCCCTATTACATTTCTACTAATATATAATTAAAAAAAAAAAAAAAGAATCTCTTATTTTCGTTAATAGACATCTTGATCTTGGCATTCTGGATTTTTGTCCAAATAGGGGCTCCATTTAAACTTATTGAACCATTTATGTTATTATTTATATTTTATTCATTTAATCCCACACAAACCCAAAAAATACATATTGGGGTTTAAATGGCCGAATAAACTTATACGAGTAGCACATCCGCAAAAGGTATTGGGACCTTCCAAAGAGAAAATTAAGCGTTTTAAATTTCATCTTAGATGGAGGAATTAATTTTTGACAATTTAATTTCACAAAGACACCTCATAGAATTTCTTTCTTTTGGATTCATAAAAATCACTAAAGGAGGGTTCATGTTTTAGATGAGAAGAAAATAATAGGTCAAAAAAATAACCCAAGTATGTATTTGGCTTATTTATCTGGAGTCAAAATTGATTAATATTTTCTTAATTAATATACTAATAAGACTAATATACTAATAAGAAGGGTCTAGGTCTAGCTATAAAATTTTGGAATTAATTGATTTATGGAGAGAGGAGATGAAATTTTTGAATTTTGAAAAATTATTGGTATCTGAAGACATAGAAAACCAGTTTTCTTGAAATTGAAATTTGATTGTAATAATTAGGCATTAATTAAATAGGCATAATTTGACCAACTTTCTGTTTATTTTATAAGGAGTTATTTAAACTTATCATTTCTTCCCCGTGAGAGTTTTGCAAATTCGTTTCCTATTTTTGGGTTTTTATCTTGAGATATAATTTGTTTTAAATTCGCGATGGCCTGAAAAAATATTTGTTTTTGTTGCGAGCTTTAAAATTAAGTTAATTTATGGGTCTCCCAGCACCAGCAGACAATAGAGGCCGGAATTAGATGCTAATCATGGCAATTCGCTACGAGAATAGGCTTAAGTTTTTTTCCTTTTTCTTTGTCAATTCGTTCTAGTTTGGAACATATAAGCATTTTTTTTTTTTTTTTTGGAATTCATGTTAATATTATTCGGGGTCATTTCACACGCTGGAGATCAATGTAAATAAAGGTCATCAAAGGTCCAGGTAGTTGTTAAAATATATTTTTGTTCCTCTGGGTCGGCTTATTTGATTCTAAGAAATATTTTACAAAATTTTCTCTTTGGGAGGAAAAAAAAGGCTAGTTATCAAAAATTGCTGGATTTCATATGGCCATTGAAATTGTTTAAGTAAATTTCTGATGTTAAAAAATTTGATTATATTTAAAGTTTAGTTATCTTGTTAAATGTTATTAAACTCCATCGGAGGATTTCTATTTGAGTATGAGCTCAATGTCAAACAGCGAAGATCTCTATCGGCGCTCTCCTTTCACAACATCGAAAATAAAATTCAGGACTGGGGGATTTTTTTCTTTTAAATAGCCCATCAACTTTATCATGTATCTTAAGCTACTTGGCATAAGAGAGAGAGAAGAGACAGATGTCACTGACAAAATTAATCAAAATTTTTGTCCTCGATCTCTTACTAAACTTTCGGATGACGTTGGTTGATTACTTGAAATATTTGTCCTAAGAAGATGGCAAAGGAAGTGAGCGAGTGATAATGTGCCTCCTTTTTATCAATTAGGTATGCAGAAAAAAATATTTTCTTTTTTAAATAATAAAAAATTCTTTTTATTAATATTTTGTCATATTATAATATAAATACAAAGTTTAGTAATTGTCAGAAATTTGTCACGCCCCATTCCCAAATTTTTGAAAATTAATTTTTTCTGAATTTCGAAACCCAAAAGATTAAAAATAAATAATAAAAAAAAAATCATGGTATTAATGAGGCTCTCACAGGGTCTAAGCATAATGATAGGGGAGTCTCCACTCCTATTTCCCCTGGGGATTTGGAAAAATCACTCTCACCTAAAAAAAGGACGAACAATTTAGATATTGCAATTGGCAAAATTTTGTTGGCATTTTTATAGTTTTCCATCCCCTTGAAAAATGTCTTAACTGCATTACTTTCCAAGAGTTATTTTAATTTATATGATTCTATGGAACCAAAATGGATGGAACTTGGGAGGAGTAATAAATGTATTAAAAATTGATATCAATTGATGGACATCAATTGGCAGCAGAGAAGAGAAAAAATTTTGACATATTTTCAGGACAATATAAATATGGCTAGCTCCTATATAAATCGGATAGCCACTTAGAGAATAAATTTGTAATTATAAGTGATATATAGCTGGGCAGATTAATTGTGTAAGGGCTCGGAGAAAAGAAAAAACCAGCCGCTTTTCTCAGGTTCACTAAACATCACATCATCAGGTCGGCCATCCTTAGTGCTACAATGTGATATTTTTAGTGGACCTGCTTCCGTTAGTTATATAAAAGATTTTTGAAGAGGTGAGGGACATGAACAAAATGAAACGATTCGATGTTTGTATTGTATTCATGTTCCTCACCTCTTCAAAATTCTTTTATATAATTAACGGACGCAGGTCCACTAAAAATATCACATTGTGGCACTAAGGATGGCAAACGTGCTGGCCGAAATATTTTCCGAATAAAGTGATGTAAAATGAACCTGAGAAAAGCGGCTGGTTTTGTTATACAGTAATTTGTTTTTAGAACCGACAGATACCTACCTTTAGCGATTCCCATCTTGTCTTCGAGATGTTGGAAAAGTGGCGAAATTCCCACCACCATTGACAACCAAATTTGTGCAGTGACTAGGACAGTATCGAGATACACAGGCCAATAAGCCGGCAACATCATTATCAAATTTGGTTCAGTATGCTGGCCGTAACGGTGATAGGCCAGTGCTGCAGTTACAGCGAAGAGACTTCCTGTAACTGAAATAAGTTATTTTAATATCAATTGTTATGAGGTATTTAAGGTGAATTATTAATACTATAAAAAAATGATCTGATATGACTAAGAGCTCATCCCACCAGTTTACATTACTTCGTTAAGCAAAAGAAAATATGATGTGCTGTCACACCAGATTTTTTTCTTGACGATAGTAAATCAGCACCCAAGATAGTGACCACCAGTTTTTTATGAGTGAATCTAATTTATCTAAAAGTCAATATTTATAAAAGCACATCACACAACTTTCTCTTACCTAAGTTAAGGAAAGCTAAGTGATGTGCTGTCACCACAAATTTTTTCCTCGTTTTGCGTCGGGCCCACTAAATGGTAGCCATTTATTTATTGCCAAATTAATCAATTTGCTACTTGTAGAAAGTAGTTTAAGAAACAAAGCGATTACTCCTCCCGCTTACCCTAACAACGCTACAACGGTAAAAGGCTACACCAGTAAAGTAAACCCCCTACAATTTGGGGAGGGAGGGATGAGGGTTAATATAATATTTTTCTGTTATTTTATCTGAAACTACTCTAACGATATTGATTAAATTGGCTGTTCATTGTCCTTTTAAGAAATGAATTAGAGAAAGGCTACCTAGGAGGCACGACGCAAGATATCTGGAGTAACAGCTCATCACTCAATTTTCCTTTCTTAGGTAAGAGAAAGTTATGTGATGTGCCTTTAGTCATACCATATTTTTTTTTACTTTCATTTAAATATTTATATTTAGTAAGGGTAAAGATGAAAGAGCGTGGCAGCTAGTTTTATTTCTTTTATTTAAAAAACCCAGAGCGACGTTTCGTTCAGTTATGGGACCAAAATGACCTTTTGAGTAGATGTTTCGGCAGAGATTGTGCCTTCTTCAAGTCTCTCATGTTTTACAAATCATTTTTACACAAAAATTTCCTGCGACCTCACACAGTTTAGTATACCTCCAGCTAATTTGATCAAAATCATTAAAGAAGTTTATGAGAAAAAATTATGAAAAAAGCACAAAAGACCTAAAAACATATAAGAGTGGAATGAGTACCAAACAATTTAGATCCGATAATGATTAGTACATTTCAAAGAAGTGAAAATAATTGATATATAAATTTTATTCGTTAGAACGAATTTTGAGAAAATTGAAAAAACTAAAAAAATACCTAATTTGATCGATATTATTGGAATCTTCTTGTCGTATATGATGAGAGTACCTAACTTAAATATTAAATTTGAGTATCTGAAGTTTTTCGTTTTAAAGATATTTTCTTCACACAGGCAGATCAGTTCGCGAGACCCATTTTTTTTAGACTCAGAGGACCTCAAAACGTATTTCCGTTGAAATCTCGGAATCGAATTTTTTACACTTGTGTACTTTCTCTCTACTATATATTACATTTTGGAATCAATAAGCAGACTATGGCCAGCCAGGCAGTACAGGAAGACTGAAAGAAAAGAGAAAAACGGAGATATCAGGCGAAATTTCTTTATTCGAAAAAAGAGCGACGTTTCGGTACATTCTCAGGCACCTTAATTCAATTTTTTCCGAATAAAAAAAATTGTCCTGATATCTCCGTTTTTCTATTTTCTTTCTTTCTTCCTATATGTTACAGATAATTATAGTTTAAAGAAATTAATGACTTACTTGCAAAACTGGCAAGAATCGCCTGATGCAGTTTTTGTCTTTCTGCCATATCTACTTGCACTGTCAGCACCATTGGATGAATATCGAACTAGGAAAAATAAAACACTATTATGAAACTGAAATGCCCTATTTTGCTAATTGAAAAAAAGAAGGTGCAGAAAAAAAAATATTTAAAATCTTCATAGCTAGCGCGTTTGATTGTTCTAACATTCTCTCCCAGAGAGAGAATCCGAGGACCACCAAAACTTCTAGAACACAAATAACTATAACCAATAAGAGAAGTTAATCATTTTAAATACATACTATAATTAAATGGAATAAATTTATTAATCTCATCTTGATGTGATATAAGAATATCTACAGATTTATTTCTACAAAAATGCAATTTTTTTATTTATTAAGAAACCAAAAAAAAACCAGAGATTTGAGGCTTTTAAAACCTTTAAGGTTAAGTTTCAAATTCCTTGGTGCAGAGAGAAGTGTGGCTTCATGTACCAAAGGTCAGTGGTTCGCTTCCCGTCCTGAGCGACAAAAATTTATTTAAATTATATTGATTACCAATTAATTTAAATAAATAAGGACGGAGTCTAAATGGCCTCAGGTGCCGAAAAAGACAAAAAAGTTTCAAATTCTCAACCGGTCTGATAAGAATTTATTTAAAACCATTTGGCATTCTGCTAAATATACCCTAATTTAACTATTAGTGAATATTTAAACTCTATTCAGGAACTAAAACCTGGATGGCGACCATGAGTTGCCCGAACTAAGACTGGGATTTTTCCTATTCCATATATACCAGTCATTTCCCCATCCTTCAAGATCAAGCGTTTATTCGCCGAACCTACTTGTATCCCCTACCACTGCATTTATAAAGACAAACTGAGGAACCCGCGTAATAGAGGAATAACACGAGAAAACAATGATGACAATGAATGACCTCAAAAAGAAAAAAACCAAGAGGAGAGAGAGAGAGAGAGGAAAAAAAAGAATATTTCAAGATAACATCTTATAACGAATCAGGAGGCAAAAAGAAATTCAAATCTACATGAAATACAGATATGATTCTCACCTGTATCAAAATGTCATTCAAATAAATATAAATTTATTATCGTTACTTATTCAGGAATGAAAGTGAATGATTAAATTAAACTTTCAATTTATATGGAGTATCTAGGGTAAAGGCCTCTTTTCTGGAAGGCGCTAAGAGAAATGCACCCAATGGATCTCAATTATCAAACCATCTTCATATTTTATTTATCTTAAACGATTGAAATTTTTTTGGTTTAGAAATTTTAAATTGTGGTCAGGAATTTAATAAAAAGTAAAGTCTCCTGAATATAATTATAATAATCTTGAAAGTCCTGCATTCATAATACTAAGAGATAATAGATGCATCTCTCTTCAGTGGGCTACATTCTCTAGCCTTTGTCTCTGGACCCTCTAATTTTTAGATTTCACTGGCGAAATAATACTATAATGGAATTAAGAATTTTCAAAAATCATTTCATTAAATGAAATTAAAAAATACCCATTCTAACCTGACTGGAGCTACCCTTTGAAGATTCCTAGTCTCTTTTGCCCTTAGGCTAAAAACACCTAAATGGGGGATGGGAAACGTTTTTTAAATGAATGCTATATTCATTTTCGAAAATATTGAAAAGTCCTCACCGATCCTGCTATTTACAAAGTAAAACATTCTAATGTACAATATTCAATATATATTAGAAAAATAATTATAAATAAATAAATAAATAAATAAATAAATTTATTTAAGACCTGCTTAGAGGCACAAGTCCTCGGTGGCTAGGTCCAATCAAACACAAATACAAATTTATAAATTACATAATACAATATAAAGATAATAAATAATTCACCCTAATTATTATTGGAATGAAAAAATTTAGAGTTAGAAAAAAGAAACTCTATTATCATGATAAAATAAAAGGAGGCGGTGTTTAAGAGATTACCTAGGTCTAGCTCTCCGAAGTCAGTTATTTATTAGTTTTTGATTAATGATATGCCACATATTAATATAAACGTTAATTTTTTGCTAATAATTAATTAAATAAAAGCGATTTGTTTTTGATTTGCTTAATTCCGGCACACAAGCTGAAAATCCCAGTTCATTACCAGGGGGCGCTAATTATCTCCAATCAAACACAACTACTCATCTCACGAAATATTTTTATCTTAAACGATATTGCGGCGTTTTTTGAAAACCACCAGCTATTTCAAACAAAACTCTATCAGTTGGTATAATTAATTTGTTCGGTGAATTTTTTATCTTAGATTTGGCGAACATAAGGGAATTTTTCTCTCGGTTAAAAATTTTATTCTAATATTAACAAAGATCGTGGGTTGCAGAAATTAGTTCGTGTTTGCTTGCTGGTAATTAGACAACCAAAATGATCAATTAATTGCTCCTATAAAGCTCCGGAACAATTAATTGAAAAATCCACTAGTGAGCTGGTCATTTTGTTTGTCTACCTTCCAGCTTACTAATTTCTGCAACCCATGTGCAGACTTGTCATAATATAATTACCTTATATTCTATAATATTATGGTGAATTGGCCGCTGAGAAAGGGCTGTTTGTATGTCGCCAAAATAAACCTCAAAAATTCACCTAATAAATTCATTATTATGGCCAAAAAATGAGCGCGTTTGTTTTTATTATAGTTAGTTATAGTAGCCAATAATTCCGGAATTAAAAAAAGTATTATACCTGGAATGCAACTATTCCATACGCGATAGCCACATTCTCCCAATTGACCGAAGGAGGAGCACCGGATGGTGTTTCCGTATTATCCGTTAAAATACAGATCCAAGTGAGAAAGGAAACGGAACAGACGATGGAAACTGAAGTGGAAGCCAGCCATCTAAGGAAACATCAACAACATAAACCATTACAAATTTCATCAGGAGGAACAAAAAAAAAAAAGAGAAACTCACTTCATATCTTTGGGACTGCCAAGCCACAATATGGGACATAAAATGAGGCCTAAAATTAGAAGCCAGTAACAAAAAGAGACGTCACGATTGAGAGCTTTGAGACCAACGAGGTGGAGATTGACTGATGCTGAAATGAAAAAAAAAAGGCTAAAAATACTCTAGGAACTTTTCAAGAGGAATTCAATCTCTTAAAAAGGTTTATGAACCCTGAGAAAATTTTCATGCAAATATGGTTACAAAAACAAACATAAATTTGTAATCTGGAATGTAGGCAATCCAAATGACGTCACTATTTTTATGTTTAAAAGTATTTTGATCAAGTTTTGGACTTATTATGCACTAATATTATTTGTGTAAATAGAGTGATTCTCAACCTGTGGGTCGCGCCCCCTTAGGACAACAAATTCGAAAAAAATTATTGAAACCAAAATAAGAAAACATTCTATTAATAGAAAAATAAAATGTTATCATATATTTATATAAATAGTCTTGTATTTGCAGAAAAAAATATTAGAAAGGAACGGAGGCATGATTGTGTGTGATAGGAAAAGTTGAGTTTTAATATTATTATATTAAAATAAAAGGCTGAGAACCACTGCTTTAAGATTTTGAATGAATATTTACTTTTTCTATTTTCCCCTCTGTATCCAATCGACTTAGAAATCAAATTCGTCCTGGGATATTTTCAAATTCAGAGAAATATTTTTTATCATGAATGGACGAATTCTAATTTCCTTGTATATCAGAATAAAAAAAAAAATAATATTAATGTTATAATATTGTTTTAAAAAATAGATATGATAATAATCTTATTAGTCCCTAGTTTTAGGAGCTGGGAGATGAGTTGGAATGTTTTGTATTTCGTTGCTTCTTTTAGGTCCTGTGTTTACTTTTTTCCTCTTTATTTGACCAAAATGGCGCTCCAGGAAATGGTAGCCCTTCAAACAAAAATTTTAAGAGAAAAAAATTTTTGTTAATCAATATAAAATTAAAGATATTTCGAAAAATAGGTACGATCAAATTTTTTTCTCAAGAACTCTACCCCTTGAAATACATTTTTCGATCACCTTTAATCGCCATGACTTCCGGTCATATATATTTGCCAAACTAGCTCTATTTATTTTTTTCTTTAAATAATAATAAAAGTTTTTAAATATTTCTTATTTTGATTAAAAGAAAATTCTCTAAAATATAAAAATTTTTTGTATTGAATTAAATTTTTATTAAGGCGTGTTCACATCTCCAACCAAGGGTAGATGTATGAGAGTGTGTAGGAAATCTTTTCTTGTCTAGTAGAATAATATTATTAATTTTTTTTACACCTTCTCCCACCACAGCACCGGCTTCGTTATCTTCGTCTCTCTTCGGCCACCTTCGGCTAACTCCGTTGCTGCCGCCCCCGGCACCCATGCTCCTTATGCTATGCTTCTAGCGTCCCTTCTCTTTCCTGTGGATGCCTGCTTAGAAGGGTGAAGTAAAAATGAATCTATGCTGCTGCTTTTTGGAATGAAATTAAATCAGCAGGTAATTTTTCTTCTTTTCTATTTATTTTGTATAACTTCAATAAAATATTATATTATTTTAATATTTTCTATATTAAAATCAATTTTATCTTACTCGTTTAGAACTTGAAAATAACTTTATAGAAATAGAATATGATGAACATGAATTAGGTTTTTTATTCTAACACGTTTCAACTATTTTTTTGCTTGAAGTCTGTTCGTCTATAGAGATGTAAATGGTATAGCATATTTAGTTGTACTCATGAAATTTCATATTTTTTCTGATTTCTTTTTTCTGCTCAAAATTTCTCAAATTGATATATTTATAGCTGAAGCTTATGATATTATATAGGAATCCAACCAAATTTACTCATCACGTGCCCACAATAATATATTCTCAAATGTATATTTTCGGGGGACTTCAAGAGAAAAATTGTTCTAAGCCCCCCCTCTCCTCTTGAATACTAATTTGCTTTAGCCTGGTGTTTGAGACTATTTTGGAGTAATCACGCCACTCATTTTTTCATTTCTAATTCTAGTCAAGAAAAAGAATCCCCCCTATTTATTGTTTGTTTCAAATCTAGAAGTCATTCATCTTCAGGGCAAAAGTTCTAAATGTTTTTGCTTTCTTCATTCATGTAAAACTAAAATGCTAAGTGTATTTTTTAATATAATGAAGAAGATCAACCTAGGGTGATGGGCAGATCATTTTTTTTTTTTTTGCATGAAATCCCTCGTAAATAGTGTAAGCTTGACCATTTCACAGAGGACTTAGGTCCTGTCGTGATAAGTCCCTGCTTCGATGATCAAGGATTGGTCATTATTTTATTTACTCATAACGAGATTACATTATTTTTATGTTTATTTAAAGAATATTGGCGTAATAGTACTACTACTCGACATATTTTTATTTCAAATTCCAAACAAAACATTTTTGGACAGATTACTTTGATATCAATCAATAAATTTCTTTTGTCCTAAGTTTTTATCTTTGTCCGTGAAGCTTTCAACTAGTTTGATTTCTCAACATTTTGCTTATTATCTAAACTTGAGTTCTTCTAAAAAGTACATTCCATTAAAACCCAATTTTTTAAAATGACTCATTCCATAGGTAATTTAATTTTGATAATATTTTCTAATTATTAATATATAAATATATAAATAACTATTAAATAAAATTTAAAGAATTATGGGATTTCACTTTGCACTATTTTCTATACTATTGATGAAATATCTAATTTCTTTATTTAACTTTGCCGACCAGACGAAGGTTATAATCACAAAAAAAATCAAAATTTAACTAATGTTAACAAAATTTGTTTTGACATGCCCTGACTCTCTGTGCGTTATTTAAGTAGTTTTATTTTCTCTTACCTTTATATGAAATATATAATGTGAAAGGATTGCGATCGCAAAAAAAAATCAGTGACGAGATTTCAATGGAAATACACGTTTGAGCCCCCCTGAGTCTAAAAAACATGGGTCTCGCAAAATCTGTGTGTGTGAACAAGCTTTCTCACAAATGAAAAGACGTACTAAGCTGAAATTTTATATTTAAGATACCTTCGTCGTATTACCCATTTGGGCAGTACTTCTCAATAATTTAAAATACGATGCAATAAATATAGAAAAAAACATTAGAGGTCCTAAAGATTATATTAAGAGACCTGGCGTAAATCTCTCCGATACTTAGTTGGGTCCCAAAAGCCGCTGTTTTAATATTAATAATTGCATGATGAGTTAATTATTTCGGTGGCCTACCTTCCAGAGTTAAGTAGAAATAAAAACTTTTTACAAGCCATAATTATTTTCATATATTTAACTGAAAATGAATTAAAGAATCATTTGACCGGAGAGTTGATCTAAATATTTTTAATACAGGGAATGTATTTATTTTGTTCCTTTGAATCTTGGAAGCAACAAATATCAAGCCTAGAGACATCTAGAAGTAACTCATAAAACTACCTATGCTCATAATATTTGTTTGCTCTCAAAACAATTTTCTCAGTTGTGCATGACTGTAAACGTGATTGAAGATAACTCAAAAATCCATTTTGATTAATCATTACCCGATTTATTGAAATGATAACTAAAGAAGACTAAAATGCTTATGTCTAAAAATCTTAGTAGGAATTGGGTATTTTAAATTTTGAATTAATAAAAAAGGGATTTTTGAATCTAAATATAATTTCTAATTCATAAAATTTTTACCTAATTTATGAAAATGATGAGAAAACAGAGAAAAAAAAGAGATAAATACATATATAAAATATATTTTCTTTGGAGATCAAATTATAAAATAAATTTATTTTAAATATTAAAAATTATATTAGCTACCAATTAATTTAAATAAATAAGGACGGAGCCTAAATGGCCTCAGATGCCGAAAAAGAATTTTTTTAAATTAATAAGTTAGCACCCATCATGGAAAATATATTTAATCTCTTTGATCTCTCAACTGCTCATTTACTAGTAAAAGTAAACTGAATCATCATATAAATGATTAATAAATAAACAGACCATAAATAAGATTGGGAATACTGCCTCCGAAGACAGTGATGTCGAGGAGTCCGGTGACGAACCAACTGACTCGGATGCCGAAACAGAGTTCAGCTAACGCCGCATATGGGTATCTGGAGAATGAGAAGTATTTATTATGGAGTAATAATGACATCTTTCATCCATATCGTAAAATTATTGAAATATAAATAGATATTAATAATCTCGAATAAATAGCTATAGACGATTAGATCGCTAATGTTCTCGAATTGCCCGAGATAGGAATGACATTTCTTCTATCCTTATACCCCATTCAAGCTTCAGCCTGTGTTAATGGTGTGTTCATTCATACACTCGGTCACATCTAATATTTATTGCCGAAGAAAAGGAGTATCTCTTTAGCTCTTTATTCGTCAGACCTCCGAAAGATATGCTCGATAATGAACGTAAATTTGTTCTGGGTACTTGCCAGTATCATGTAAATGTTAAAATAAACCCCCGCTCTTTCTAGCACTAGTTCCGTCAATACGGCACCATCTCAAGCCAATGCCGTCGAGCTTTAAGATTCAAACTGAATTGAACGTTTGTATCAAAATAATATTTTGTAAAAAGAAGATTACCTTTTCAAAAATAAATATTTCATTATTTATATGCACTACATTTCTTTTCTTGGGAAATTCACCTGCTCTTGGAGATGATCCGGGGTTGAAGCTGCTCAGCAATAGTCCAGCAGCGTCCTAATAAAATAGCCGTATAGATTTGAATAGAAAACAAGATGAGAGCCAGAGGGATTCCAATCCAACCTAAAAATTAAGATATTATATAAAACATAGTGTAGTAGTAATATTTTGTAGAAAAAAAGAGAAATGAATATGAGAATAAAATTTTAGGGCTCCTTCCATCAAATTCAAGTTCATGTTATTAATGCATTAGTCACTTATAGTTGGAAAAGTATATATTAATATAAAGTACAAATTCTGCCTGTCAGTTCTTATCTTGTATTTTTAGAGTATATGCTCTCTCTCTCTCTCACTCCTTTAAATGGGAATCAAAATAATAATCTCTCCCCCGACCCCTCTCCTTTGAAAGCTATTCTCACTTTATATAGATATACTAGGCTAAATGATCTGATTCCTGTTCTAACAGGTCCAGAGCCGAGGGACTCCTGTCCACGTCTTTGTACTCTCATCAGTGAGACTAAGAATCCGTCCCAGTTAAGACTTCGTTCCCGCGGTAGCCGAAAGATCTCTCACCTGGTGAGTAGCCTATTTCTTATTCTTATTATTATTAATTTATAACTAAAAGACAATCTTTATCCTTTGCCTCTTTGTTTGTAACAAATAAACTCAGAAACTACTTGACAAAATATGAGTGTTGTTAAAAGACTCAGTTCGGAAAAACTAGATTAGAGATTAATTATTTAATAAGTGACCACATATCAATCAGTCTGTCTGTCTAGACGAGGCTGTATATTTTATTTGATTTAGACAAGAAAGGAGTAAGCAGCTAAAGGTTGCGCCTCTTTGTAATCAAAATTCAAATTTGTTGAAACGTTTCGACTTTAATGAAATAAAACCATCATCGGTGAAGAATTGGAAAGACATGTATCAAGTTTATATTCTTTATATACATATATGTATAAATTATCATATATAAAGGAAAAAATCTGGTGTTTGGCCACACATCACATAACTTTCTCTTATCTAAGATTCTGAAAATTGTGTTATGTACTATCACACCATATTTTTCTGCCAGTGTTCTCTCTTCCCCCCCCCCCCTATAAGATTTATTATTACCTAAAAAAGAGATATATAAATTCAATTCATCACACTCAGTCTGATAATTCAGTTGTGTTGTTCCCCAAAATTTGAATAATTTTTATATTTTAATATAAATTCAAACTTTAAAAATATTTTTATAAAATACTATATCGTATCCTCCTTTGATTTTTATTAAAGGATATGCCCTGGGTATTATCTCATTTTAAATATATGAGAAAACTTTTTTCGTTTATATATCTCAACCATTGGTCTTTCCTAGAGGTTGTTGATTTTTAAATAAGACCCCAAATAAATAAATATATTGTAATTAGAAAAATTTTTATGAACAAATTTGTTACCTCATCAAATGAACTCTGGATATATTAGCTGGAAGCACTGACCAACTATATATAAAAATTTATATACAAATGTCATGTATATAAATAATATAAACATGACTGACAACTATATATTTACACTATAAAATATTTTGTTATTATATAATTTTAATAACATTTTTTTTAATTTGATGGTAAAAATGCCGGATTATTCAAAAATTCATCTTAATCAGTATTAATTACAATCACTTTTCCTTGCATTCCCTGTTGAGAACTCCTGTTTTAGAGTGTTTTTTTTTTTTTGGAAAAAAAATCGTATAATAATTTTGAGCACTTACCTTTATCGGGCAAGTAATTAAAAAAAATTTTCCTAGTTGCTCGGCCCGGCCGTTTTTTTTAAACTCCTAGTGACGGGGACGGGTTGTGTCTATAGGGTTATTCATCTCCCTAATTAGAAATTCATGTAGATAAATATTTATTTTAATCAATAATAAATAGTATATTCCAAAATATACACTCAAAAATATTCCATTCTAACTAAGGACACACACGTTTCTAAAGACAGTCATGGCCGGGATGATGAATCACTACATAATTTATATAATAATAATAATAATAATAATAATAATAATCGGTTCCAAGACAATATATGTCCCGGTGTTATCGATTAATCGATTATTTTTATTATTCTCTTTAAGAAAAAAAAAAAATCAAAATATTGACATTATCGTCAATGAGTTTTCTATTGAAAATAAAATATCCTGACCACAATCGATGATCGGCTTAGGCAGAGTGACAATCGGGAAAACGCCAAAGAGGTCAACAATGCAGAGGGTGGCGAAGAAAAGATTCAATCCGGGGGGTCCAATCGTTGATTTCTGTCCTAGCAAAGAGTTTCGTTCCATATTGGTCTCAGGTTCAGTCCATGTATCCACATACTCACTTGGACTGTAACTGACTGGTCGTTGAAACTGGTTGAAACCCTAGAAGCGCCTTCAGCTCTGCGAAACCCGAGAACAGCTTAAAAAAAGCCGATTTATTACTTATTTCTTTTCCATTCTAAAAAGTTTATCATGTTTGATAGGCTACTGGGCCTAGTCTTCTTCTGGACCATTCTTGATATGATGTACACGGATTATTTCCGATGTTCCTGACGTGTGACTTTTTTAGGTTTATTCACTTTTCATTTGGCTGCCATCTACTCCATTCTTGGAACATTTCTATCTTCCACTTTAATTTAAATTTTTTTTTTTAACTATAAGCCTTTCTTTCACCCTTTCTCTCTATCACACACACACACACAGACACCCATATCCGCCATAGAACGGCGAGCATTAAATTGATAATTCAAAAAAGAGAATTTTTAGTAAAAAAAAAGAATTGAATGAAAATGGAGAATATTTTTTTTTCTCATCATTCTGTATAACAGTAGACCCCAATCTTACTGTATAACAGTAGACCCTACTTAAATATTTTTTTCTTCGGATCTCACTGGGATGGGTTCAATAGCATAGCCGGGATTCTTTTTTTTTTTTGGGAGAGGGGGCCAAATAAATATTCTTATTGAATGGCTTTTAGGATTTTTATTTATTTTAAGTTGTTTTCAGTAGAAATTAGAACCTTTTATTTTTGCACTTGTTTTTAACAAAGGGAATATGCCACTGGATTTGTTGCGGTTTTACTCAGAAGGACGCATCATTGATAGCGTTGGATAAATTTGGAGTTGTTATTATTAATAAAAAGAAACCAAAATTAAAGCGAAGGTGTAATTTATTTATTAATTTGATAAGTTTTTGTCATAAGCTGATTTATATTAGGACGAAATTTTTCTTAGTATTTTCTATATTTAAGGATGTCATAGAATTCAGAAATCCCAGGGAAATTATTCTTCTACAATATAAATATTGATGAGTACGTTCGTGTTCCGCTAGATGGGAGGAGAGTTTGCTCATTGGTCTCCTTCGAGGGCAGACTCTATAAAATTCAAAAGGGGATGATGATTCAGTATACTAATCAACTTCTCCTTTATTTTCGAATATGAAGAAAAATATGAATTAGATATCAAGTCGAGATTTTTGTTGTCATTTAAACATTAATATTTACATATAATAATTTCACATTTATTGAGCGCATTCTTTCTCTTAAGGAGCAGAAGCTTATCAATTAATTTCGAAAGGCCTTTACATTTCTCACTCTTGTAAGTCTGTAAAAAAAAGACTATGTATGTTTATGTATCTGAGGAATTACATATCGCTGGCTTTTTCAAAATATCAGATGAGAATGAAAACCGAAATTAAAATTCTGGCTTAAAACAGATTTTTCAGGTCAGAAACAATTTAAAGGAGAGAATCCTTTGTAACACTTTTGAACTGACTTTGACTGACTTGATCCCTGTAGATTTTTGTGGATTAGGCTAAAAGAGTGTAACTTGACAGAGATAATCTTCAAAGATGGTTAACTTTAATTATGTCGTTGAAATTTTATTTGGGCTTGGGACTCTGATGAAAAGAAAAAAATTGCAAAAATCCATGATTCGATCCTCTAAGGGGGAAATATTTGTAGAATGGATCAACAGCGCTATAAAAAAAAGATCGCCTAGGAAAAATTTTACTTACAAGATTGATTTAAGAAAAATCTGAAAATCAATCCAATAATGCGAAAAAATTCAATTTGATTCATACTCAAAGCTCATAAATAATTCCCTCTATTAATCTAAAGATGCTAATCAAAAACTCAGCCATTAATTGCAGCGCTAGAATCAATTACATTTGACCCCGCTTTCTCCTATAGAACTTAAATTTCAATTTGGGAGTGCGATCTCGTCATCAGGGCTGCCTCGCATTACTGCCGTTCTGCTTCCTATATGCCAACCTTTTTCTTCTATCTTCTCATCTAAATTTGAGGAATCACCTCAGAAAGTTAAATTTTTCTTTTTAAACTTACACTAATCTATATTTAAAAATTTTATTTTCAAAATAATTCCATCATCACTGTTCACCCAGAATCAATCAATAATTAACACAAACTCGATTTTTTTTTCAACTTTGAATGCTCAACTTTTTTCTTGCATACATTTTTATTCAATTTTATTTCTTACCATCTCATTATCAAATATAAAGGGAGGAATTGTAATCATATCAATTTGACAGTTTACTTTCTTTGTGGAAAGGAAATAAATTAAAATTTATCTGTAGACTTGTGTGGAGCAAATTCAGTTGAAAAGATTGTTATTGGATTTCATATTTAATTAAGCATCAAGCATAAATATCTCATTTTGAGAAATTACTTAAGAAAATAGCAAGTTATTTCATCTTGTTATTTGTATTATTATTAAAATAATTTACTTTATTAAAATAAAAATAAATAATAATATTTGAGATGATGGGTTCTATGGTGGATACAACTCTTTTTAAATTCAACAACTTGTAATTAGTTGATTAATAAAATTAAAATAGGGAAAAGGAAACAAAGTTAAAGAAATAGATATTTGTTTTATTGATTTACATTTGGAGAAGAATTGCCATACATAGCTTCTTTTATTTATTTCCTTCAAGTTTTTTAATAAGATAAAGCATCAACTCCTTAGCCTGAAAAAAATACAAAATACAAAATCATTCTAATTCTCACAAAAATTGAGTTACTTGAGTCCAGAGGATCAAAAACAAAAAAAAAAAAATGTTCTTAAGACAAATTTAACATGGAACGCAGAAATTCGTTCATTTTGGTTGCTGGAAAGGCTTGCAATCCAAATGGATTTTTCGATTAATTGCTCCACACCACGAATGCTCAATTGTTAATTTCTATCAATTGCGTATCGTTGGTCACTTCTAGAGGAGCTCCAGAGCAACTAATCGAAAAATCCATTAGTGAGTTGTTCATTTGAGTTGCCTTCCTGTTAGTAAGCAAAATTTTCAATATACCCCAAGAAACATACAGCGATTTTTTAAAATAAAATCATAAAATAGTAATTTCTTTAGGTATTTTTAGGTTATTTGCATTTCAGTCAATTTTTGAAAAATCATTAAATTTAAATTTTCATATTAACTTGGGGCCATTTTGTAGAAATCTGCGATCTCATAAAAAGTTTAATAACGAAAACGAAACAGGCAATTTTTGTGAGTATTTA
Source organism: Anisolabis maritima (assembly GCA_010014785.2). Taxonomy (NCBI): domain Eukaryota; kingdom Metazoa; phylum Arthropoda; class Insecta; order Dermaptera; family Anisolabididae; genus Anisolabis; species Anisolabis maritima. The sequence goes on along the minus strand of JAAAKE020086390.1, from coordinate 1,601 downwards.
TCATAGAACTTAACTGATGACAGATATACATACACTCAGCTCACTAAGAGTTAGTTTAACCTCCCCTTCCCCTTCCCCCGTATAGAAAAATTTTGAATTGATGGCCAGGTGACACGATCGTTCGCTTAGAAAAAGTACATCTATGGGCTATGCCTGATTATATACTCAGGTCATCCCGGCAATTAAGAAACGTTAAATGACAAAAAGCGCTATCACGGTTTCGTTTTCATTATAAGGACCTGACCTATACTTTTCTCTTACCTATATACCATCCCCTCAAAAGTAATTGGACAATCTGTTTCTTTGGTTTCGTCTTAATGGATAATTTGAAATCCTACATGAAATCCGAAAATAATGAATTAAATAATAGCTAAAACATTGTGGAATTTGATGATGTTGAATTTCATGTAGCTCTCTTAATTATCCATTAAGACGAAGTCAAAGATACAGTTTGTCCAATTACTTTTGAGGGGGGGGGGGAGGGGTGTAATATATTGTATAAAGACGAAGTATTGCAATCGCAAAAAAATTTTTTTTCTCCGTGACAATTCCATAAGAAACACAGCAAAAACTAAGATCTGATATTAGAAAAGCTAATAAGTTTCTTCATTATATGGTTTCTTTAATACGTACCCCTTCTGAATTGTCGAGGATACAATTCATTCCTGTTTTGCTCAACTCCTCGCCACTTCCTGAAACTATTAAAAATAAAATTTGTTATAAAATTTTATATTGGCAAGATAAAAATCTTGTCGCTGATATAAGATCTACTCTTGTACTAGAGTAGAGTAAGCAATCCTCAATAAAAAACAAACTTACCTTTGTCCTTGCAGATACCCTTAAGCCGAATGCATTCCTCTCTAAACCTATCTGGCATGATTGTGATCAAATTATCTAGTTGATCCCATTGGATGTTTCCATCGGCGTCATACTAAAACAGCAACGAAATCAACATATTAGCAATTTATATGCCTCTTTTCCACGGTGTAATATTTATATTGTTGTTGACAACTCCCCCTAGAAAAAAAGCTCAAAGGTCCTCTCATCTATTTTGCCAACTTTCGTTCCCTACTTTTAAAGACATATTCATGTCCAAATCATAAAACAAACAAAAAAAAGAAATATATTATTTAAGTAAAATATTTTACTAGTTGAGTTTGTTGGTTGGGCATAATTCGCGCCCCCTGGACTGATTTTCCGCTTTCTTAGCGGATGTGTTATTTCAAAAAAAATCTCTCTCAGTTATTATTTTTTATTTTATACTCTTTGATTTAAAATCCATCATCATTTAAAATTTACAATTTTTATATGCCTGTGAGGATTAAATATTCAAATATCGGTGTCTCCCAATTTTGATCTACAATAATTAAAGTTTTTCCATTTAAACTTTTTTTTAACTTCTTAAAAATTTCTTTCAATCGAATTTTGAACCCCCCCCCCCTTCTCCCTCTGTTGGAATGCTACTTTTAAATCTTATTTATTTCCATATATATATATATATATATATATATATATATCTTTGGTAAAGATTAGTGAATCAATTTATTTTATTTCTTTCATAAAAGCGCCTTCATACATAAATATTATACAAATATGTTTGA
>JAAAKE020086379.1:0-22014 GCA_010014785.2 Anisolabis maritima | reverse complement strand
AATTACTTTATAAAGGATATATACTTATAAATATATAATTACTATCAACAAAGTCATAAAAATTATACATTATAAAATAATAATTACAAAAAATTTTATAGATATAATTGCATATATAACTCATGAATAAATAATATTAAAATTGTTTAAAAGTCGATATGGCTTCAGATGCCAAAAAGAATTTTAAAAAATTCATAAATGAGTGTAAAATGATTAAAATACTATTAGAAACAAAATTTTTATTCTAAAGCTATATGAACCTTCATCAATAAGATATTATAGGGGGCTTCAAACGACAGGAAAAGGAACTAAAGAATTTTTAAATAGTTTGCTTAGAACGAATTGTCATATCGGTGAATTTAAAACTTACTTTTGCAGTGTGATTTATACATGCAATGTATATGCATTAAACACACTTAGTCCTGTCCTTTGGTGATGTAGTGGCCTCGTCTCATGCTCCAAAGCTCAGTGGTTCGTTTCCCATCCGGAGCGACAAAAATTTATTTATAGAATATTCGCTACCAATTAATATAAATAAATAAGGACGGAGTCTAAATGCCCTCACATATTGAAAAAGATTTAAATAAAAAATACAAACTTTATTATTTGGTTATTTTCATTCTAAAATTAATATTTGCAAAATGTCAAAAATTACACTCTACTAAGGAGACAATTAAACTAGACTCCTAGAGGAAGCTAAAATTCTAAGAAACCAGAAATACCGCAGTGAAGTGAAAACGTGAGTAATGTGCCCGTGAGAAGGCGACACGCGCGCGCGCGCGCCAATTGACTTAAGAGGCGCCAGGGCCTCGATTCCAAACAACAAGTATTTTTTTCTTGCCGTACTTTTATATAAAATATGCAGCCCAATAAAGTTCTCCATAATTCTTTTCAAATGTTGACGTGAGATTTTTGTTTTAAATATTCTTTGTCCTTCACAATACCACCCGAACAAATTACATTTCAATAGTTACCTAATGGTCATTATTCAGCAAATGAAAGATATAAAATGAAGAAGAAAAAGAGGCAAAAAATTTTTTATTTGAATTGATCTTGAATTGCAAGCTGTTAAGTCCATCTCTCTCTCTAGTTTCATTTGGCTTGGAACAACGCCTATCTTGGCGTTACGTAAACATAAATATTTGACTACTTCTGTCTTGCTCCCAGCTCGCTATTTATCTCCCTCCCACGCAGCATCTCTCATACGCATACATATATACACACACAACACACATACATTCAAGTTCATCCGACGCACCAAAAATATTTTCATATCATACAGCCATTGAACTATATTTACATAATCTTTCCGACAAACAGGATCTATTGTTTGTTATAAACATCATTTATTTATTATTTTTTTATAATTTCGTTCTTAGTCTTGTTTTTGTTTCTTTTTTTTGATTAGAATGGGAAATCGTGCTCCCGACGCTTATACAACGTTTGGGTGACCTCTGCTCAAATATCTTGGATTATATAAATAAAATAGAACAATATTGCTTGCGGGCCTGGGATGACTTCCCTGATATAAAATAGTGAAAATTAAGTGAAGGTCTGTTTACTCGAATTATATAAAAATTTTTATGAAAAATAAGAAATAAGAGGTTTTTCCTCTTCTAATAAAAAAATTTAATAAATGTTTTTTCCTTCCATTCTATGAAAATCGTCTTTTTAGTATTTTGTTTCGTAATTAATTCCTAACATTGAATTATATAAAATGGGTTTATTTTTATATGTTGACAATGAATCAGCGCTAGGATTAAAGAGAGCCGGTGTAAAAGCTTTTTTTTTCTCCGCAGTATAAAATTTTATATAAAACAATAACCCCATTGTTAGAATTATAAAAAAAGAAACAAAATTATTTTTGATTTTGAAATAATAGTAAAAAAAAAATGAAATAAAAGTTTATGATAATTCTTGATGAGAATATATTATTATATAAAAATTTGATTTTTTCTAAAATAAATATTTTAACTTTAAAGCCTCTGGGAGGTGGAAGTTTTCAGGCCCCATAGTCCTCCTAGGCCAGAGTAGCTGAGGAAAAAATTTTAAAAGTCTAAAGAAAATACTATATCCCAAATGGTGGTTATAATAAGGTATAATAATATTTGGGCGCCTTTTGACCTATTTTCATAGTAAACCAGGACGTTTTAAGGATTATTATTAAAACAATTTCTCTACGAACTACTCTTCTTTCTCTAACTTTCTTCTTTTATATTTTTTTTTTTCAATCCTTTTACAATTCAATAAAAAAGAGATTTTTTTACATCTTTAAACCCATTTTATTCCCAGACAATTAGGAAGAGGAATTCGGAATCTAAGAGCTTATAGATTTAAACAATTAATTAATTAACAGGCACATTTATTTATACAAATTATTTTAATAAATTTTTATTGGCCAGCCTTGGTTTGAAGTTATCTATAAGTCTAGAGTGATTATTTTGTTCAATCCGGGGTGGGTCTGAGGGGGTGGACAGACAAATCTATCAATCTTCAGCAACACATGTTTATTTCGATAAAATTTATAAATACTTCGAACATAAGGTTAACACTAAAAATTAAACAAAATTCTAATTCTAATAAAACATTCGACTTTGTATCCCATTTTTTCTTTTTATTTTAAATATGATATTTATTTATGGAGAGAATTTTCTTCAAAAAGTCATAATTCTTTTCTATTTCTCTCTTGAAATCCTCACTGGATTTGCACTTTGTAATTACCATAACCATAAATATTAATGCGTAACAATTTTAATAATATAATATATAAATAAAAAATTAGAAAACTATATAATAGGCGCCAAACGTAAATCCGGGATGTGGGACACAGAACTAGATGGGGGACTCTCCCGAAAATTTCAATAACTCTAATCATTCAGTCATGAGATCAGATCATTAATTACCATAACATAAATTCGTTTGTTTTTGCTTGCTGGAAGATAGGCCACCCAAATAACCATCTCACTAATGCATTTTTCGATTAATTGCACCAAAGCTTCTGTAGAACGGACTACACATGTACTGTTGTTAAATTTTAGAGAGATTTAACAACATGCATTGTTCCCACTAGAGAACAATTAAACTAAAATCGATTAGTGAGTTGGTTATTTTGGTTGCCTTTCAGCAAGCAAAAACGATTTTATCTGCTCTACAGTATAGTTATTCTTTTTATAGATTGAAAATGCACATTGTTTTAGTCTTTCAGCATCTAAGGCCATTTAGATTCCGTCCTTTTTTATTTAAATTAATTGCTAGCCAATATAATTTAAATAAATTTTTGTCACTCAGGACAGGAAGCGAACCACTGACCGAGAATTGCACTTAAAATCGTAAATACATAAATAAATATGAATGCATTTTTTGGGAATTTCTAAGCTATACCTAGAATTAAATAATTATATAATATAATTATATGATGAATATAAGAAGGTAAAAATTTACTAATATTTATTTTTTTGTTTTTAAACAGGTGGAGATGATGATGATGATTCATGTGCAGATGGTATTCGAATCCAGTCCTCAATCGACTGACACACCTTCTGTAAGTAATATTTAACTTTAACTAGATTAACCTTGTTTTTTATTTAATTCTTTTTTATAGCTTTAATCTGTCACATTATTTCTAAAATATCAGACTTGTTGCCATATTTTTTCGGCACCTCTTTGAGGGCCTCATCTCATAATTCTATATTATAAATAGAAATCTAAACGTAATGGATTATATAATATATGCTATTGATATCAATGATTCTCAGCTCTAACATTTCATAGACATTTCAAGGATTAAATAAATGTCGATCACTAATAGATTCAAAATATTGATAATTTGGAATTAAGATTTTCCCCCCACTCTCTTGAGGGGAAAGTTTAAATCACTAAAGCATCCTCCTCACATTATCTTTTTGACTTTAGTCTTGGAAATTTAACAGACTATTAGTTTCTTTTTTTTTACAATCAATTTAAGACTCATTTCATAGTAATAGTGACAATGGTGGATTATTATATTTTTATATCCATTTTTAAAAAATATTTAATGATGTTATTCCTATTCCCTTAAAAATATCTTGCTTCTGATCTTAAAGTATTATTTATTAAAAATTTTTTTCTAAATTTCTAGCGCAATTGACTGATTACATATTTTATTTATTATTATAACTGTGTATATCTTGACATTGCTAAATATACATCTGTCCAAAATTTTATACACGCAATACAATAGTAGATTTCGTATTCAATTCTGACATAAATACTCTTTTCATTTGTGAAGAATACAAATTGTTTTAGAGGACCTTAAGGGGAGGAGAGTTGCAACCTCACGAGTTTACCGACTTCGCCATTTCATTGACATGAAAAGTAAAATTTTGGCAAGGCTCCCATAAACGTGCTCCCACAAACGACATGCAGTCAAGTTCGCTTTTAGTTGCATTTATTTATTCGTTCTCTAAATTCGGCGCCTCTTTTTTTTACGACACTCCCTTTCATTCCCTCTCCCTTGTGTTTGTTTATATTTATACCTAGAGATATTTCTCTCTCTATTTATGTAGTCTTTATCGCAATTCTAACTGCATATGAGGCAGACGATATTTTATTATAAAAAAACAATACAACAAAAAAAATTAGTATTCTATAAATAATTTATTGTAAAAATTTCTTTACCTAATTATTTTTAAATTATTCTTTTTAAATAAGGGTACAAAAAAAAAAAAAAAATACAAAATCTGTTACTTAGTATGCCTTCAGGGATAAATATAAATCTAAACAAATCAAAATGATCTTGTCTTAATTCTTTAAATCTATATGAGGGTAACATTTGTTCTTACGATCTGAAAAAATTCTCCATTAAAAAAAAAAGAATAATTCTAAAAATTTTCAAAGAGTGTCCACGGAACAATAAATTATATAACAATTTGTAAATCATAGCTGAAAATTATACAAAATGCTTCATAACAATTAATTGAAATGAAGAATGCTGATTATAAATTTTTTATTAGGAAGAAAAGACTATTTTGATTAGCTCATATATATCCTTTTTACACTTCAAGGTCTAAGAATCAAATTATAGAGAACAAATATGAAAAATTATGCAATAAAAGGCGAGCATTTGTTTTTCAAGAAGTAAATTGTTAATTAATCGTTATATAAAATAATTTTCATAATTTAATTTCATTTTTTATATATTTAGTGGAATTAATATAAAATATTAATTAATTAATTACGTATAGCTACTGAAGTTTTATTTTCTCTCTTTGAATGATAGAAATTTGTCTTTTCCTAATAAAAGTCATTTTCAAAAATCTAAAAAAATCTCAGTTCCATTTAGTGAATTCCAATAATTGAAAAAATATAAAGAAAAAAAGCAGATAAAATATTTAGACGGGTATTTGGGGTAGAAATCCCATCTAAATCGCTTTCACAAATATGTCCGTGTTCGCAAAGTATTGCGCTGTACAGTAAAATCCGGTTTTTTTGTTTTTATTTGCTCATTTAGAGAAAGAAAGAAAAATTTTCACAGTTTAATGGTAAAATATTTCTGCCAGGACATTACTAGTCATCAAAAAGGGTCAATTTATCCGTTGCGAAATAAAAAAAAAATTCTTAGTTCTAATTAATACCTTCTTTATTATAGGAGCACCTCAAAATATTTCCTTTATAAAAAAGAATCTATTCCTCTTAGTTTTCACTTATGACATTTCCAATAAAATCCATGAAATATATATATATAAATTGAGTGTTGAAGATGGAAGAAAAAATCGCGAGCCACCCACCCTATGCCCGCCAGAAGAAACGAGACAGAAATGCACGTGGCGCGCTCCATCCACGTGGCCTCTACGTTGCGTAATGGAATGGATCCCAGGGGAAAAGGTGGGCGATCCCCGAGGGATCAAGAGTCACTCTTTCACCCATTCAAGCCTGGCCTACGCCACTCTTTATATTCGACGTACGGGTCGATTCATCCTTATTGATATATTTATAATCTATAATCAATATTGATAGCACCTAGGTACTATTTCACTGCGCAGTTAGTTAAGATATATTAAAATTTGAAATACTTTTTAACTAATTAATTACATATATGAATTATAAATTTAATTTTTTTTTCAACTTATATCTTTTTATACTTTAATGCAATATATATATATATATATTGTTAATCGTTATTTAATTAAAAAAAATCTATATTTCAATTTATTTATGATAAAAACTTATGATTCTCCTAATTATATGAAAGATTTATCCACAATTATGAAACATCTTTTATCTAAGAAAAATGGAGATGAGAACAAACTCACGTAGCATAACAAAATTTTCTTTAAAACAATATTTGATATATATATATATAAAAACAAGGAAGAATTAAAAACAAATATTAAACAAACATTTTTGTAAGGAAAGTGTGAGATAAAATTGTAAAAATTTTTTAATTAAACTATTTAAAAAAAAAAAAAAAAAAAAAAAAAACGATTAAAACAGAAAATAAAAAAACTTCAGTAATTTTTCTTAGGACTCATAGTTTAGGCTTATAATGTTTTTCTAAACATTGTTTATAAGTTAATAGATACACTGGCGCCATTAAAAACATATGTGCTAAAAAGGGTTTATGGTTCGCTTCCCATTGTGAACAATAAAATTTAAATTACAATAATTAATTTAAATAAATATGGTATATGTGACCTCAGATGTGGAAAAAGACTTGAAAAATTGCTTATTTGGGTTTACAGTAGTTTCTATTTACTGGAGCTTGTGTATCTATTTATTTAATTCATCATGGAGTCAATTTCAAAAGAAAGCCCTTCCATGCATTTGCACTGAGTGATTAATTTATTGTTTTTTCGGAAAACCTTTGAATGAATGAATATTTTCGAGTTTTTAATTTATAGATTCCATCCATTTGAAATTACTTTTTAAAAATCAATAAAGTAAATACTCAAAGAAAAAGCATGAATTAGCTTATTTATTTTGTTATAAGGTTGTGATTTAGGTTTACGACAAAAGTACTTTCCATTAAAAATTATTATTTCAGTTAAAAATTAATATTTTAAAAGTGACAATTTAATATGTAATTTTTTTCCCTCAAAGATTTCATATAGACTTCTTTGAGAGTAAAAGACTAAGCTGTGAAGTGTTTATATTTATTTTACATTACTATATTTTCTGAAAATAGTATCATTTATTATGAATAATAATTTTTTCCCTTCTATGAAATGGAATTATTCTTCTTTACTTGTCTTATTCTTTTATTAGGGATCAGCATGGGTATGCCAGAGAAGTAAATTATAACAAGCCTGACGCTTGATGTGCGTAGAGAAGAGGGAGAAGACTGGTCTAGGTTGCAGAAAAAATGTCAGCATTAGCCTAGGTAACTCATGGCCATCCGCGTTCCCTCTAATTTAAATAATTATTCTTTTGAAAGAAATATTTAATTTAATTTAATATAATAATATTTTTTCCGGACAAATAATTTATTAGATCCAATAAAATAGGAAAATAACATAAAATCTTTTTGATTTTTGGCCAAATTTTATTCCAGTTTTTAACAAGACACAAAAATAATATAGTCACATCGATCTTCAGCTAAGAAGTAATGGAAACATTATTAAAATAAATGACTATATACACACTATTTACCAATAATTAAATTAATTTACAACAAAAAATTTAAAAAACGTTTGAGGCACAGCCTCTTGGTAAAGGAGAATCCATTGGTTGTTGACGTCTCCCTCACAATTCCATTTATTTTCTTTCTCTTTAAGATATAAAATTTTAATAGAAATCGGCTTATCCGAAAGCCTAGGGCTCTTTGGCCCACCTACCCAAACCTTTATATAATTATATTCGTATATATAATGCCTTCTACTATATTAAAGAAACTTTAGATTTAATAGTAGACATTACACAATTGTTTTCTCAGATACACCCTGAATTTACACGCTTCCCTTAGGTGGATTTAGTAGATTTAGTAGATTACTAACTTGTTATTGAGAGTTATTTATTAAAATAAATTAATAAAACTTTTCAAGGAGTTATCAGAGAGAATAAAATGATATAAAGAGAAAGGAATTATTTCAAGCAAAAATAGATGTTAACTCACAATATTTTCTATGAATTTTAGAAGAGTATTTTTAAAATTATTAATAATATGAAAAAGGATAGATCTAGATTCTTACACTTATCGTGTTTATGACTGAATTTAAACACTCATGGATCTTATTAAGAATATTTATTTATTTATTATTTCTTCCTTTATCAAGATCCTTAAAATTCAAACTACTCTTAAAGATTTGATTAATGATTTATTTATCCAAAAAAAAAAAAATCTTGTTTTTGTTAGAATGTATATTAGACCAATTGCTAACCACAGCCTCCATCATAAATGTATTTTTTTTATTATTATTATTATTTATCGTTTTTTTTTTTTGCAACATATTATATAAATAAATTATGTTGTTATCTTATTATTAAATTATATATTAATCAAAATTTTTTATAATAATTTTGGCTTCATATTTTCTCTATCATATATACATACAGACCATGGGGTGAATAAATTCGTTCGTTTTGCTTGCTTCAAGGTAAGCAATCCAAATGACCAATTCATTAATTGCTCCAGTGCTCCTCTAGAGCTGATTATGTATACTGCAATCAGAGCGTTGTTCATTTAGATTGCTACCTTTGAACAAGCAAAAACGAACGAATTTACTCACCCCATGGAATATTAATATATTAATAGAATATCATTTCTGAGCCTAGAAAAACCGTTTCTTTCTTATGAGAATTATGTAGATTATTAAAGAAAAAATCACGCAATTTTTATTTCTAAAGAGATTGAAAGATAAAAATAGGAGAAGGTAAATCCAAGTTTTAAAAAGTAGCTAGCTTATCGGTTTCACCAGGAATAGAAAACAATTTTCAAAAAAGAGTTCACATTATATTTTGAAAAGAAAAAAAAATACGATTCGAAATTTGAATCAAAAAAGTTCGAGCTTCCTTCACAAAGAAATCTTAGCTTCTCAATGTGAATATAGCATAGCAGGATAAGAGGATTAACAGACTCTCGATTTAAAGACCGTATCCAGGCAAGCATTCCGGTCAAATTGTCAGTTATCTCGTTTGCTGTATTTTGTCTCAATTACAAAAAAAAAAAAAAAGTTGAGTAAATATTTTGAGATAATTAATTTAAAATAAAAATATTTGTATTTTTTTAATTATGACATTAACTAGTTCTAATATATTGACAAAGCAATTCATTTATTTCCTTCTCGAATCTTTTGATCAATATCTCATTAATTTCTTTGATTTTAATTTATTCTATTAAATAAATTGTTAGATGATTTATAAAAACAAAAAGAGATTGTTTTATGTTTAAGGAAGTTCAATCACCGCAAGGTCAAGTGTATGGAGATCTCTGTCACCAGGGATGGTCAGAACCTTGGATGGGTGAACACCAGGAACAAGCTTTCCAAGGCCGGTTATTATCGATATTTTTATATATCTTATACTATATATTATATAATTTATTTTCTTCAATATATTAAAAAAATTACATATCGTCTTAGTCTTGTTCACTGTAAAAAATTTTGTTTCCTTTTCATCCCGTGGGGGGACACTACAATAAAATTTTTTTTCTCTTTTTTCATATTGAAAGGTTGTTATGAAATTAAAAGAGAATTTTTTTTTCACTTTTGAATAAAAAATTAATCTGCGTATTACTATTTATATTTTCTAAAATTAAATTACAAACAAAAAAATGTAGGATCAATGGAATTTGGGCTAGACATTTTGCCGCCTCCCTATATTTTGAATAGGGTTTTTTTTTTTATATTCTGTTAAATAGCATACCTAATCAATAAATATATTTACTTTTATAAATGTGAACAAAATTATAAAAATTAGAGGTAAACTGAATTGTATTCTTATAAATAATAAAATCCATAAGTAATTATATTACATTTTATTAAAATAAACTTAAATTTCTATTAGAAACTGAACAAATCAGTTAAATAAAATGAATTATTATATAATACGCATGTTAGATTATTTTTAAATAATTTTAATTTTTTCATTTAATTTTAAATTAAAAATGCAGCCCTTAAAATATGTCGCTTCATGCCTAGCACCGGCCCTGCTGGAAGATAGATCATGGCTTGTTCATGCACAAGAACGGTTGAGTGACTAAAAAACATAGTACTTAATGAAATTCTAAACCTTTAAGTGAAATACTGAGGAGTAAACGGCTAAAACGGATGTATTCATAAATAAAAAATTATTTTGTCGTCGTTTCAAATCCTAATCAAGCTCTTCCTTAGGCAAAAGGTTGAAAAAAAAACCCGCAAAAATAAAAATTATAAATATCAAGAAAAATAAGATTGTGGAAGAGCGATAGAGGTCAGTGCTGAAAGCAGCCTGCACTGCTATTAATTAATATTATAGGGAGTATATTATATTTTCCAAACAAGTTTAAAATCTTTTAAAAAGTATTTATTTAAAAATACACAAATAATAAGGGTCACCTCAAAATAGAGATTTAAGGTGTCTAGAGAGAAGTGAGAACAGGAATTGAGGCTATCTTATACTATAATATACTATCTCATAATTAAGTATAAGAATTCCTCATTTTGTAAATATTGTCTATTTGATTAATTAATATTGTATGGATATTGTGATTTTATTATTGTTTTGTTTTTACTAATTCATGTAATTGTAACTTGTAAACCCCAAACACCCGGCAATGTGCATGATGGATTTAAATAAATAAATAAATAATAAGGATGAATTTGTGAGGAGATTTTATAGGTTCCTTTCAGATTCCAATTATAAAAGATTTGTCAAGCGATGGCTAGTCCATGTGTAGTATCTATATGGCCAAACAGAATAAAATGTTCGTTGAAAGGCCTTTGAATCTCTTTTTCGTCAAGTTGCATTTTATTAAATACATTTTTACTTACTCTTAACAATACCAGTATATGTAATATATAGTATATAAAGTCTTGTTTTAAATTGCATAACTTTTTCAGTTACTCTGAATAATGATTATGCCCTTTGACTAGGAATTTAGAATTCAAAGGTGTGTATTATTTAAATAATAACTTACGTCGTATAAAAAATAATATAAAAGAAAATGTTTATTATTGCATCAAATAAAAAGTTAAATGTTAGACTGAGAATAAGAAAATTTCAGAACGCTATCATCATTTCGTTTCCAAATATGATTCTGAATCGTGTTTTATTGGAATTATTTTTGCATTTTCGAGGCCGATGCCTTCTCACTCACGTCTCTGATGAAATATAAGATAGAAATATCTTTCTGATTCATATTCCCCTCTTCTATGACGTCTAATTCCCAATTGATTAATGTTTTTCAATTTTGGCAATCTTATATTAAGTAATAAATGGACCTTTTGAATAATTTAAAGAAAAAAGTGAACAAAGAACCCACTTATTAAAAAAAAAACTTGTTTAAACAAAAAATTACAATATATATATATATATTAAATTATTTTACGTAATAAAATTAATTGATTAATTTAATATATTAATAATATTAATTTTATATATTTTTTTAAGTGTCTATTCACAAAGTACTTATTTGGTTGATATATCCTAAATATGATTCGTTATTTATGAATTGGGCAACTTCAGTTTTCATAAAGCAAGTTATTTTCTATTTCAAAATCATGAAATTTTTAAAGATGTTGCTATGAAGATTTTTTTAAAATAATTATATAAGTTTAAGAGAAGCGTAGTTGGAATATCTCTGATGAGGCGACTATAGGGATCTAATTTAGACACTATTAATCTAAATAACTTATAGAAAATATCTTTAGTAGAATTTCAAAGAGCAATGACTTGAATAAAAATAAACTCATTATAATCGAAATTCCCAAGGTGGGTAAATAATTATTTGTATTAGTAAAAATTCCGATAAAAATTTTTCGCAAATTACAAATTTAATAATATCAAATTATTTTTTAAAATTATAATAATTATTTCAACTATTAATAGATATATCAGGTTTTGTAATATAATTTAAATATTTTTTATTTTATACCCTTTGCGGCTGTAGATATGAATGCTTGTAAATAATTAATTCCGGGGGTGTTTCTAGTCTTTTCTTCTCAAGACCACCCATCCAAAGTATTATCTTGGCCTTGCTTTAAAATCTCCAAAAATTTTTGAAACTTGATTAAAAGAGGTTTATTTGAAATAGAAAGTGGATTTCAAATAAGAAGAATCCGAACCGAACCAAGAAAATTTTGGCCCTTTCACCATTCAAACTCAATGTGTTTTTTTCTGCTCATTTCAAATTTTTGATTTTTTAATATTTTTAAAAATAACCACGAATGATATACGAACGATGTCAGTCATCCAACTGTGTCTTAATTTAATATGATATTTGCATTCTTTTTGTGGGAATGCCATCTAAAAATTAGCTAGGGAGGGGAGGAAGGCGCCAAGATAAATACTGAATTGTGCAAATAAAAATAAGTTATAAATAATTGAGTAAACAATTCAGGGAATTTAATTCGATACGTCTAAAACAAATAATCTGTATGGTATATATGCACACACCAGCCGCATACAATCGGTTAGAAAGCATACAAAGGATAAAAAACGACTTCACAAAATTAAGTTTTGGATTAGTATTATTTTGGTAAAATTCTTTAATAACTTAGGGAGGATGACTAAACTTTTGAGACATCTTCCCACTCTTGGCTCAGATCTTTTATTATTCTTCACACTAATCTACGATACAAGAACTATTCTAGTCTTTCTAAATAAAACAAATAAATTTGTCTTGATTATTATATAATTTCTAGACATTGTTTTCTATGGTTTTCTTTTAAATATTAAAAGATAAATGAAAATTTATTTTGGATTTTTATCAAAATTAATCAAATACACATTTTTGTTACTCAATAACCAACCAAATAGTAATATATTTTTTATATTTAGAGAATTTGATTTGATTTTCTTGTTTCGAATTTCATTCCAAAAGATAAATATCCATTTTCAAATATCATATTTAATTTAGCATCGCCAAGAAGAAAGAGCGAAGATATCGCATAACACATAAAATGAAGGATTGAGTTGGGAAATTCATAAAATAAAATTCAATTTTTACGTAATTATCAAAATTCTCATATGTTTCAATTTTTTTTTCATTATATATATATATAATGAAAAAAAAAGGGGAAGAGGAGAGACAAGAAGGAATTTTATTTTATTTTTTTTAACAATATGGATAATAACGAGGAAAAATTAAGAGGGGAAATTGGGGCTAATAGAATATTAGATTTAGAACTTCCAATCGTTTAATTAAAGCGAAGGAGGAATGATGTCAACAAAATTTAAAAAAATAGACCCAATTTTGTCAACATGGTTTTCGTTGACAAATTTGTCTGTTTAAACTATTATTAAATAGATAATAGTTTGTTTTCATTAATTAATTAACATAAAATGACTAAAGCAACATCACACAACTTTCTCTTGCCTGAGGTAAGGAAAATTGTGTGATTTGCTGTCATACCAGATTTTTTTGGGCACCTGGTTCAGAGTTTTAATTTATCTTATATTTTAAAGAGGTTTTTCATTTGTATATATTAATCGATTATCAATATTATAAAAAAATTAAATTTTTTTAAAAGTCCTTTCGGCATCATCAGGCTGTATAGACATTACACAATTGCAAAATTATTTTAATAACGATACGAATTATCCAGACATATTTAAATAAATTTTCATCTGATTGCCTGAGATCCGAACCCACACCCCTTGGCTTTTAAGGTTATCAACACACTCAATATTTTCAACCTCTCGGCCTCGGCCCCCCCCCCTTCCCGGGCAATTAAATTAGAACTTCCCCTTTCCCCTTGGTCGAGATGTTAAAAATTGTCAATATTCAATTGATATAAATAAACGATTAAAATTCATAAAACAATTATTTATTATGATTTTTAAAATGTATTAACCCTTAACCGCTCTCAAAATTGTTTGGGGCTCACTTATTCTTGTACGTTTTTAAATTTTTTTGTTATTTTCTCTTAAATTATTCTAACGATTTTGATTAAATTCACTCTACATTGTTCTTTATATTAAGAAATGAATTAGAGATGGCTATCTTGGGGGCCCTACGCAAAAATTTGGTCTACAGCACATCACTCAGCTTTCTGTACTTTAGGTAAGAGGAAGTTGTGTGACGTGCGTTTTTCACAAATTTTTTATTGTATACATATTAAAATATAATAAATTCTGAAATATTTTTCGTCAAATTCTTATTTTTCTTATATTTGATGATTCTCTTTTATATACGTGTAATTAAATACTCTAATGTCCTATTATCGACATTTTATACTCTTACGTAAAATCTCACGTGGCAAACAAAAACAAGTAGTCCCGTGCTAACTAGGAGGTGATATAATAAATGCCATTTGTCAATTGTATAAGCAATATTGCGCTGGGAAAACTCGATATGTAAAAAGACAAAAAATGAATTTTTTATAATATATTATTTAAAATCATTTTTTTAAAATATTTCCTGCTTTGCTGGCCCCAAGAGTTTCGGGAAAGGAATTATGGACTTGGAATTGGAATGAAGGTGTATTCTTCTAAAAAACGTAATAAAAGAATTCATAAAATAATAAACTAGTCATATCTGAACCTGAAGCAAAATATGGCGTTTCTTCTCAAATTTACTACTACTATATGAACTGGTGGTGGCTTGGTCACTTGAAACCAAATACTCTGTAGATATCATTTTTATAAATGGAATTAGTTAAAAATACTTCCTAGACATGATTGAAGAAATTATCAAATCCATAAATGGATGAATAGAATAAGTAAAAAATTCTATTACACCCTAAAATTATTGATTTCAAAAACGAAAAGAATCATTAGAAGATTCTACTTTATATAACATACTATATTCAAAAAATATTCAATTTTTTTCTATATTTTCAATTTCTCATTATTAGCTCTTTATTATTGGAGAAATTTTAATAAAAAGATTATAAAGAATAGGAGGAATGTGATTCTCCCCTTCTGACTAAAAAAGAGGCGAGAAGAAAATTTAAAAATTAATAAAATTGTAAAAAAAAAAATAAAATAAAAATAGAAATTTTTTGTCTTTTTTGGCATCTGAGGCCTTTTAGATTCCATCCTTATTTATTTCAAGATCAAAAATTTAATTATATACAAATTTTGTAAAACCCGTCTCCCTAATGATGTGGTAAAAATGATATAAATAAAAGTTGACATTAATGAGAAATCACCCGACCTATTTTATGGGATCTTTTGCAACCTTGATATGATCACAATAAGGAAATAATAATGCATACATGACATCACTAAATTAAAACGAAACACTGTGAAATTAATGTAATACCGTACTCGTAATCTTTCTCTCTCCTCACTAACTTATCTGTAAATATTATTCAAGATGAATAAATAAGATATTTATTTAGTGCTAATAGTAATTTATAGTTCTATATATACTATATATATTTCATTTACTCTCTTTTATTTGTAAAAACTGAACATCATAAGCATTAAGTGAGAAAAAAATAAAATTCTAATCCAGATCTTTATTTTGACTTAATCTGGGCAAACCATAAAAACATTTTCATCAAGAGGAAAAAATCACCAATAATTGGTTAGCTAACACATCATATGTTTATTAGAAGCAGCGATTTCAAAAAGATAGGAAGAAGAGACCGAAACATTTATTAATTAAGGAAACAATTTTAAACCATATTTTTCTTGTTTTTACTGATTATTGGTTGCCATCCATCCATTTATTCAAAAGATAGCTGAGAACTATTTTTCTGAACATTATTGAACTTAAATATTATTTATTAACCTTTTTTTTTTTACATATAACCTTAATGCATATATTGTATATTTATTCGAAAATGTACTTATCTTATGTAAAAACAAATATACGCCTTTAAAAATTGTTTGCTCTAATCAATTGTTAGTTGTTACTCAAAGCAATTATCTATTTCTTTAAATATATAATCGTGGTTGATATGTTAAGTTAGAAAAAAATGTTAAATCCAATGTTAATTCTTGGATGTCTGGAGTACCAATTGAGTCCAATATAAAGAACAGTAAAATATAATAAAGCATAATAGCTCTTTATGAAAAATACAAAAGAATTTTCGCAACACTTTAATAGGATTATTTATTAATTTATTTAGACTCTGCTTCAGTGAATAATAACTATTTCTATTTTAAAATAAGAAGAGAAACAGAAACTACTCCAGGAAATGAATTAAGAATTTATTTTATGATGTAAAAGATTTTTTGCGTTTTTCTATTTATTAAAACGACCTTCGAAATAATACCATATTCGTAGTCATTGAAGGTTAAATAGCTCAATAACCTTTACTTAAGAATTATTTATATTATATATTAATAGACATAAAAAATATAATCATTTCTAGATTAAAATTAAAATTATAATAAGGGTGGTTTAATGTAGGACTCGCCCATCAGCCTGAAGAGGTATTTGCTAGAGAAAGAGACAACGTAGAAGGGTCTTGAGTTGAAATCATTTTAGTATATTTTTTTAAAATTTTTTTCTGGAAATTTTAAAAAAATTTATGATTCAAATATTTTTTTAAAAATTTTATAACTAGGGCTAAAGAGGGCACTTACTCAACTCACTTTAAAATGAATAAAAATATTATTTTTATAAAGATTTACTTATGATGAGGGAAGTTCAAGGCAGATTACAGCCAATAAAAGAAAGCTTTGTTTGCCAAAGTTGAGAGGAGATGTTTCGTTCAAAATCATCAGCCACTAAAGGCTATTGGTATTTATGCCCCAAAGTGTCTTAAATAATATTGTTGTGATGATCATACAACACTCGCTATTATAAAAGACGGTTTACATACATTGTTATACAAGATTATTTAAGACAACTTGGGTAAAATTACTAATAGCCTATAAGTGACTGAAGATGGACGAATAAATTTTGTCCGAAACGTTTTCTTTTAGCTTTGGCATGCGAGGGCTTTCTTTCATTTGCTGTACTCTGTCTTGTACTTCCCTCACCAGATTCCAAAAGCAACTTACTACTAAACAATCAAAAAAATCTATTGTGACGGCCACACATCATACAACTTTGAAGAAAATGATGTTATGTGTTATCACATCAGATTTTTTTGTGTCAGGCCGGTTCACAATTTTATTTAGGTGAGGTAGATAGCTAAAGATTTATATGTAGTAAAGGTAGAGAAAGAGATGCAGCTAGTATTATTTCTTTTATTTAAGCTGCATCGCTCTTTCTTTACCTTTACTAGATAATATATATTTATATTATAAATTAAATTAACACAATTGAAAAATTTCTAAAAATAAAAGCTAAATAAAATTGTAATAAAGGAAAAGAAAGAGTGATGCAGCTTAAATAAAAGAAATAATACTAGCTGCATCGCTCTTTATTTACCTTTACTACAATTTTATTTAACTTTTATTTTTAGAAATTTTTCGATTGTGTTAATCAATTATTAAAATTCTAAAAAAATATAATTCCAAGTTACCTTCTCCCTCGGAAAAACTAAAATCCAAAAATAACAAATTATTAACAAATTTATTTCCCTTTTTTTATTAAAAAAAAAAAAAATACCTAACATTTTACCATAAAGGAGGCGAAATTCTGGTTAGATACACGATCCGCTGAAGGCGGGATGCGTGAATAACACATAAAACACATCGATAGGCCTTTCTCTTATTGTACAGCTAGAAACGATAATTCTATACTAACTCCGTGTGTTTCTTCTTGTCATTTATTAATACTTTATACGACCGTAATAAAATAAATAAAGCTCATCAATTAAAGATTCTCCTTAAACACTTTTTAAGTATATGCAAATAATTTTCAACTATTACATTACATTTTTATATTTTTAAATAACAGATTAAAATAATAATAATAACAAACAAATTCTATATAGGATAGGTATAACACATAGCCTATATAATCTTGACACCCACCTAGAAAATTTTTTGTTGAGAGGGGGCAACTCTTATATTTTATTAATTTCAAATTTTTCAAGAAATTTTATTTTATCCTTTTTTTTATTTCTTAAAGGAATTTTTTGCGAACTATCAAAAATTTTAATTGCGTATTTGGCATCGTTGGTGTCATCTATGAAGTGGATCTATGGACCTTTCCCTCAAGGAGGGAGATTACAAGCATCATATGCCCACCTAGGTACATGAATAGAAATATTCCAATATATAATATTAATAACTGTCCAATAAACATTCACCAAATACTTGCTTCTATATTTAGTTTTTTATTGTTTATATTTGAGTAAACGCAGGTTTTTATTAATTCAGGCGAGAATCTCTGCCCTACTTCCAATTACTACCCTTTAATGATCATAGTCAGAAACTACAAGTATGGAAAAAGAAATGAAAATGTTCTCTAACAGATTTTTTAAAATCATTCTTTTAGAACAAAAAGGATAAAACATTTAAAGGATTTATGTTTAGATTAGTCTTATATAATTTTTTCACTTTATTTACCCCTAAGCCTGATTTCACTTTTTGATCGTGCAAGTGGAAAACTTAAACAGAGGGGTATTGAGGATGGTGGAGGAGATATTCACGTGGCCTGATATGACAGCCACGTGGGTTGCCCCAACCACGTGAAAAGAGTGTTATGACGTCGTTAGGCTTAAGGAAAGACAAAGGATTCTGAGAGGGGAAGACATCAAAGAGTCCCTGCTAGAGGATGGATACGCCCACAAACCTCTCCGTCAGTCATTAATTGTAACCATTAATTCCAAGTTATTTATTATTCACTTTTCTAATAAATTGAGATTAGAAGTAATGCTTATTATATATATTTGTTATAATGCTGTTATTTTACAATTTAATTTCAATACTTTAAATTAATTCTCATAGGGATTTTTTAAAAATTTTTAATTAATACAATTTCACAAAGATAGAAATTTAGGGAATATAAAATTTATAAATCTATCTTTCTACTATTATAATAAAAGAAATTTATTATTTTAACGCAGTTGCATAGCAAGAGATACTTCTTAATCTTGATAATTACCAAAATTTATTAGGTCTTTGAAAAATTAAAAAGGTCAAATTTTTGTAACATTTTGTGCTTTCTCAGCCCTTAAAAGAGATCTTACTTGCCGACTGGTTGAAAGCCAAAGGCATCAATCCTTTTCTCAAAGTTATATTCAAATTCAAATTTTAATTTGTTGTTGTTGTTAATAATATTCGAGTGCGTCGGCTACTAAGATCTTCTTAGATGACAGAGATACATAAAATAGGGAGAATGTTATCTCAGCACATCTAATTAGTCCGCATTCAAGTCTTCCCAGAGCATTCATATCCCTTTCAACTATTGGGCAAAAAAATAAATAAAAATAAAAATTAATAAATAAATAAAATAGATAGATATATAAATTAAAAATAAATATCACAAAAAATGAATACGAAAATATAAAAATTTTATAATCCTTTCAAACAAAACTTCTAAATAAAAACCAAAAATATACATAAGAATATTTCGGCTGTATCAGCCCAGGCCAAAAATTACAACAAAAAAAAATCCCCAGAAAGGTATTTAAGACCTTAAAACCTCTCCTCACTATATACTTATAAATGTTATAATAGTGAAATAAATTTTTGTTATTTATTTTTTGTATTTTTAGCCTGAGCTGCTGATGCCTTTTTTTTTTTTTGTTTTGGAAGATTTGTTTGGCGCAATAAAGAATTAGAAAATTTTTATATTTATTTTTTGTAATAAAATCTTCCCAATCAAATATATTTGAATTAAGTATATATCACAGAAAATATCGATGTGACTAAGACTGGAAACAAATAAATATAAAGTGGAAATAAATATTCCAAATGACTAGAATGCATAGTAATCTAAAAAAGCACATCAAAGCATTACACGTACTTCCATTCATTATTCCACCCCATATAAAAAACTTTCCTAAAATACCTTATAACATCCTAGAAAAGCATAGTTAAAATATCGTCCGTCTTTTTCAAAATTGCAGTCTTTGCCAATAAATCACCAATACCTCCTCATTTTCTGAAATACCCACATCATTCAGCATCCTCATAAAGATAACCTCGCATCCATTGTCCACTAGCAAACTAGCCATAATTTGAATCCTTTGAGTTATAGAATGAAATGAAAACAACTTTCTCAGAGCCTTTAAGAGTTAGTAGCTGAGCCTTAATCCTACAGATAAGCGTTCTATATACCTTTATAATGCTACTGTACCTGCACTCCATTTACTAGTTGCTAAGACTCAATATATTCAGGGGTTTCAAACATTTGCCCTTAATAACCTTTATATGACTAATTCAATTTAGCCTCGTATCTATCCTCCTCTTATCCTATCCTTGGCCAAGGAACCTCTCTATAGCCATGGGTATCCCATCGAAGGTGAGCAGAAGATTCTCCTGCCTTTTCTTCAATCGGAAAAAATGCATACATGAGGAGGTTTTAGAAGTCGATTTGAATGAAATTTCAAAATAAGTGAGATATTTTAATCATACTTAAATTAATCTCCAAAAAATTTGGAAATATGTGTTATACGTTTTAAAGAGTATATTATAGCTAATTTATTTAGAAATAAACATTTAATCTTTTTATAAGCTACTGTACATATCTCTCATTGATTTGAGATACTTGAATGATAAAATGATAAGGAACGTATTTGAAAGAATTTGTTTTTCTTTGATGAATCATTTTTTTTTCTTTGAAAAAAAAAAATAAGTTCATAATTATTTATAGAAATTAAACGTAAACATAAAGTAATATATGATAAAGTTTTAATTGTCTATTTGACATGGCCATTAGTCAATGTTGAAATAACGAGAGCTCCATGCCTTATATAGTCGATCATTCAATTAATCTGATTAATAATTGAAATATTGATATAAGAGGGCTATTTGTTTTTACTTATTTTTCATTCATATAATCATTTATATTAAATATCCAAATATTCAGCACTCCCAGATAGGACTACTATTTTTATTTGACAAATCATTCGTTTATATAATAACTTTTGTGCGATCATGTGCTTATATAATTGATCATTATTAATATTCAAACCCGAATAACTGATAAACTCAATACTATGAATTTTTAATATTATGATAAGCAAAGAAAGTGCGCAGAATGAAACAATTTGAAATTTCTTTCGATATTAAACAAGTCAACACTCATCGAAATATCATAGATTTATTAATAAATACTTGTATTCTGTTTTCTTCAAAGAAATCCATTGAACTCTATCAAATGAAAGGAAAATTATGAATGACGTCAGTTAAGACAAAATTATATATGTATTTGTAGATTAGGCATAAGATATATATATATATATATATATATACGTAAATAAACCACTACTTGAATTATTATAAAAAGAGTAATTTGAAATTAGACCATTTTAAAAATATATTTACTTTTTGTTTCATAATCAGTTCTTCTTTGAACAACGGTCGGCTTTTTTTCAAAGGAATGTATGAAAGAGATAGAAAACACGTCAGAGGAATGGGAGGACGTATTCTACATATATTTTCATAGTGATTAGAACAAAGGATATGGTTTGTACTTGAAAAGTAATTTGTCCGTTGAGTTCATCGTCTAATTTTAATCTAATTGATTAAAGATTGCCATCGCCAGCCAGTCTCTCTCCTGTGAGGCCAATGGCCGGCTTATCATTACTCTTGGGCAAGGAATCGTAGGAAATTATTGTGGGGTCGTGACCCCGGGGCTCGAGTCCAAAATAAATTTTATAAATTAATATAAATAAATAATAATAATAATTAGGAAAAATATTCTGAACAATGAAATTATCTATGTTTTTCTTTATAACTTATCTCCACAGAGAATAATTACATAAGTGCGAAATGTTATAAAGGGCAATTCATTGGCAAGTCTTTGATATACGAGGTTTGTTCAAAAAATAAGGTGACTTTTTATTTTTCTCGAAAAATATTTATTTATTCATCAATATCTAT
>JAAAKE020086368.1:0-22021 GCA_010014785.2 Anisolabis maritima | reverse complement strand
GCGTTGATTTGAGGGGGGGGGGGCGGTGGGTGGGGAATCAATTGCGCTAGGTCCCATCTTCGGAAAAATTCATTCAACCGTTCATCTGATTAGGATGAAATATGGTATTTATTAATTCGAATATATTCTTATATATATATAACTAATTAGAAGAAATTTCGCGCAAATTTCTTTTTCCCTAGTTGACACATGCGCGCCGGATGTTCTTTTGGAAATAGTAAAGGTGCATGGGGAATTGATTGCGCTAGATCTCATCTTTGGGAAAATATATTTAGGATATTCTGTTTGGTTGAGCCTAATCTCTCTTTAGGTCTTAGGCAAAGGATATAAATAATTAAGGACGGAGTTTAAATGCCCTCAGATGCTGAGAGCCTTAAAAAAAAATTAAACTTTATATATTCTCTAACCTATGGGTCCAGTAGGTCTGCGCAACTAGTATTTCTTTATTTTACCCTTTAAAAAAGAGGGTATAAAAATAAAGATTGTCTTCTCCATCCACATATAGACTTTAAACAATTTAATTATATTTTTATTTATGTTACAATTATCCAAGCACATTTATTTACAACACTTGGTTTCCAATGGATATAAATAAATTTTCATCGGACTGCCTGGGATCCGAACCCACACTCTTTGGCTTTTAAGGTTATGAATATTACCAATGTCACTATCTCTAACCTCTCGGCCAAGGAGCTGCATGATCTATGGGTTCGCTTCCCGATAAAGTTTATTTAAATTACATTGGCTAACAATTAATTGAATAAATATGTCCGAAAATTACCAAACAACATAGGCTAATTACAAAAATAATAGTTAGTAAGATAAAGAAGCACATTTTCGGCGGTAGTTTAAGCCTAAAGAGGAGAGAGATACCCCCACTCTCACTGCTAAAAACCTAAATTGTAAAAATTTGTCACTTTTTTTGTATATTCCTAAATTTCGTAGGCTTTATGACATTTTAGATTAAACTTTTCGTCTTTTAAATAAACTTAATTTATTTTGCATAGGCTATCATATTAAATTATCGCGCGAATAACCCAGCAGTTGAAGCGCCTTAAAATAATAAACAAAATATTAAATTACCCCTTAAGAAGGAGAATTACAATGGAGGGAAGAAGTTTCGCGCAAATTTCTTTTTCCTTAGTTGTAACATGCGCGCCGGATATTCTTTTGGAAATATTGTAGTAAACTATCTTTCCAAACACAAACTATTACTCACTCATATTTATTTAAATTACTAGAATTTTACAAATATTTACTATTTTATAAAATAATTTCTTTTTTTATCTTGTCTCCTTCGTTTTGAATATAATCTTGTTTACTTTTTAAAAATATGTTTTCGGATAATCCCCGGTAGCTGTCATTTAAGATTAAATATATCCTTCTCAATATTAATAAAAAAAATTTATTAATATCTAAATCTGCATTTATTTTCATAGATTAACATAAGTCTTAAAAGAATTAATTAAAGAGAGGTGTATTTTTGAAATGGTAAAGTGTAGGCATTAATAGACATTGATTTCCATCCAACATGAAATAAAACCATTCGTCTTTTAACGAGATTAAATAAACGAAAAATCACTAATAAGTTTTTTCACTGATTATTTAAAGTGAATTCTTAGCGTTAGCTAAAGACCCCACCAATGGTGACTCACTTTTTTAAGACTCTGAGACAAATCCTAATTTAGTCTCCATGAAAAGTATTAATACAGATTTTTTCGCCATGGCCGAAGCCAGATCCTTTTAGGAAAGGGGCTAAGCAACTTTTCCGTACAAAACAAAAGAATCCAATATTTTCTGAAAATAGCCGTTGTAAATTATTAATTATTATTGTTGTATTGTGAGAATGCATCCAAGGAGATTTTTTCACCAAATGAATAAAAATTCTCAAATTAGAGATGTTTCAGCCAAACTTTACTTAGCCATCTTCAATCCATCGATGCTACATGACAATGACTGAATAATGGACTGAAGATGGCTAATAAAATTTGGCCGAAACTTCTCTCGTCTCTTATTGGATTTTTCATTTATTTGATGAAAAAACCTTCTTGTCTACATCATCAAAATATATCATAATTAATAACTCCTTTTTTGGAAATATTTTTTTTTAAAACTCTTTTTCGGCATCTGTGGCCATTTAGATCTTTCAGCTCGTTTATTTATTTATACCATTTGGAAGCTTATATAATATAAATAAATTTTTGTCACTCGGACGGGAAGCGAACTACTGACCTTTGGTACGTGAAGCAAGTCCTTACCTCTACATCAAGGGAAAATAATAATTACATTTAAACTTTTTATTATTATTATTATTATTATTATTATTAAATTAAATTATTTTTGATATCTCTAACTCCCCTAGCTCGTATAAAAACAATTGTCATAAAAAGAAGTTTTGGTATAATTAATACAAATGACGCGACCAACCTAATGTCTACAATTAGGAAAAAATTGATATCGGAATTGAAGAATATTCTGAGAATTGCATTCTCGTTTCAATTAAGAAAATTCTAAATTCCAGGAATTACATAACTCACTGAGTATTATAATTATTAAAATTCTTTTTACGCGAATTTCATTTAGACGGAAATTTACAAATTACTTACAAATTGAATATTGTATTTTTTTATATTTTAAGACGACGTTTCGACTTATGACTTCAACACGTGACTAAATCACGTAAAAAAGCAAGAAATATTGTTTGATTCCAAAATTAACGATATTTTTTTAATTTATAGTTGATCTTTCTAGATTTAAATACGAAATATTGAATTTTTTATAAAGAAGTTATAACTCATCTCTTTCAAAACTATAGAAAACCCACTAATTATATTTGCCTCCTAAATCATCCAATTAATAATAATTCATTTAGACATTATTCAAAACTAAATAATTGGAGAACCAATAAAACATAATAAATAAAGAGATTTTTTGTATATTAATAAATAATGCATTTTTATGATGATTTATTCGAAATAGTAATATGAAACTACCACTATTAATTTTTTTTTAGAGGTGGTAATGTATATTTCGGTAGCTTGTGCCCCAAGGCTTCGAATTCTTGAATTCGTTATGATACTCATGAATTCTGAGCTCGTGCATCTTTTATTAGTTTTGATGCATTTTTTATTCCTTACTTTACCATATAAAGAAGAGTAAAAGTATTTTAATAATTAATAAAATGTTTTTTATATATAATTGAGAAAACTTTTCCTTTTTATAACCTAATCAAAATTTTCATATCAATTAAGATGTTCTTGTTTATAATAAAACAGAATTTTAAAGTTTTGAAAATTTTTCTTGATCTTTTTATTTTAGAATTATTATTATTATATAAGTAAATGAACCAGAAATTATTCCTACACATGCAGGCACTTTGACACCTCTTATAAAAATTTAAA
Organism: Anisolabis maritima; assembly: GCA_010014785.2. Classification (NCBI taxonomy): domain Eukaryota; kingdom Metazoa; phylum Arthropoda; class Insecta; order Dermaptera; family Anisolabididae; genus Anisolabis; species Anisolabis maritima. Next base: position 18,620 of record JAAAKE020086368.1, on the reverse strand, counting down.
AATATTTTATGGTCATATAGTTATATTATTTTTTGTTGGTCCGTTATATACTAGTATACAGACCTTGATTTTCGGAGTTATGACTGATGATTTCGACCAAAGTACAAACCCATTATTTTTTATAGATACTTTTTTGATTTGAATATTCATTTTTTTTATAGTTCAGCTCGTTAAAATAAACGAGTAAAAGCATAAACAAAGAATTACGTGATGAATCCTGTTTCAGATTAATTCTAGGATGAATGGAATTTACCCAAAAAATGTCCTAAGTTATAGAGTAGCCCGAACCGAAACTTTCTTTAGAAATATTTGAAGGAAAATTTTACCGTGTTTTTTTCTTTCTCTTTCCGATTTATATATAATTTTTAAATTATCGAAAGGTTGAGGTTTATTAACAGTACAAATATAATTTATTATAAAATGTTATTTATTTTTCTTTACAGAACTTTTCCAAAGTTTCGATAGCAAACTGCTTTTCTTCTTCAGTGTTTGGCCTGATCCTGGTGTGGTAGAATAGATGTGTAAGCTTTTTAATAAATATAATTTTATAATAAATTATATTTTTCTCTTCTGGTAATAAGCCTTCATCTTGCGCTAGAGTACAGTACTCGAAGAGTCTTGTTTTGTAAAATTTGGCTATTGAAATTTTTTTTTTAAATGATCTGTCTTAGATATATTTTAACTCAACAATTAAGAAAAATTTTCTGTAATAAAAAAATAGCAAAATTCTCAAGTTAAAATTTATCTTAGAACGTTTTTGAATTCAGGCATAATACTTATACTATGTATATTTCCTAAAAGAATACAAAAATCCACCCCTTCTTTCGGAATTGTATTGTACCGAATTTAGAAATACATTTTTTTAAGATGGCCTCAAATATTACTTCAAATTTATTTGTTTTAGAATCATTAAATACATGAGCCGGCACTGACACCCCTTAAAAAAATTTTGGGATGTTGTGTTATGGTCGCATAGTTATGTTATTTTTTGTTGTTTTGTAATATAATAATGAAAAACAAACGATTTGGTGATCCCCTGTGTGAATGCAAGCAAGCGTGGTGAGTAGGGTGAGCCAAAATGAGTGGAGCCTGATCCAAGTGAGAGTGGCGGGCGGGGCCTGGTTAATGACGGAGGAGGGGGCCCGACGGCCGACAGCCCCCCTAGGCCCTGGGTCCCCCATGGTCCCTCATTATTTCAGCTTGGGAGGCGGAGCTGACCGCTGGCCTTGAGCTGCCACCGGCCTCGGAGATGTCTTCATCGGACCTATTCAACACATGAGAGACCCCTTGCCCCTTGCCTTCTTGCCTGTTTTGCCTCTTCTGAAATTTAATACATTCATTAACAAAACCATGATCACCACCCGGGTACATTGTGTGTCATGTTAGAACTTAGTCACCCTCTCTTCCTTTTGCAATTATTTTTAGTCACCAAAATATTTAAATAGAGAGAAATCAGGAGCCTACAGATGAAGTCATTAGAGACTTATTATCTTAAATTCCGGGTCCATAGCAATTTACTTAATTAAGGAAATATATAATGAAATACTTCGTCTTAGTATCTAAAAAAAAAAAACCTAATTTAGGATCTCAAAATACTAAGAGAAGGACACCTATATTGTTGTAATCTGATACTTAATTTTATTATTAAATGACTTTATTAATTTGCTTTGTCTGTCATCTTTACCCTCTTGTTTGGACATCTAAATCAGAGGTACTTAACCATTTCAACTACTGGACTTTTCAAAAATTCCTACACCTCATTACAAAAATATCAAATTTTTATTTAATATGCAGGGGGGAAAATAAAAAACAATTTGTGTAAGGTTTCTGAGAAAAATTGATCTGCCCAGCTATATCTCACTTATAAACATAAAAAACATTTTTTTGCAAATCATCTTAAATGGAATAAAAAAACAACTATTTTGAGACGATGATTTTAATTTTATTTTATTTAAATACAAGTGGGTAAGAGGTTGTATTGTTTTCTTTTCAAAGATCAAAACTTCTAGAATTAAACGATATAATAAGTAAAATCATCAACCTTACCTAACGCCATTAATAATTGATTAAAACCTTGCGACTCAATTTCTAAAATAATACAATGTTTCTTGATTAAAATGACTCGAACGCACCCCCTGGAAAAGCAGGGTTAAGAAACCATTATTAAAACCCTTTCCGATGAGCTAGAGATTTTGTATATAAGCTTCCGATAACAACACATTAAATTAAAACGAGGCAAATATCGAACCTTTTACATATGCAATTAATTTCAAGTTCAAACCTGAAAAATCAATATATCGCTTTAACTTTTGCGTTTAGCAAAGTAATGCTCATAAACAAAATTGTCCAATTCAACATATTGAACAACTTATGTTTCAAAATAATTTTTGTACCTCTTACAAAAAAAACTTGGAAGGAAATAAAAATTATCATAATTAGGATTGCCACCTCCTCTAGTTAAGCTCTAAAAATTTTGTTTTTAATTTCTAAGTCAAAGTAAATAGAACTAAAAAGTATAAAATAAAAATTATTTTATTAAAAATGTTCTAAAAAGAGGAAAATAACTTTTACTCAAATTACTCTTTGTAAAAAAAGTAGTACTTTTATAAAAAGTAGTTTTCCTCTTTTTAGTGAATTTTAAACGTTATTTTTCTTTTATTATTCTTAGATTAATATTATATGAATTTTTTGTTGCTGCATTCAGGTATTATTGGATTACTCAAAATACCTTTTAGCTATCATTATCTGATAAAATTTTGAACCCAACTAACATTTTCCATATTAAAGGTAGTTATCATTCGGGAGCTTTGAGATAATAAGATTTCGCAAAATGAGGCCTTTTATTAGTAATAGCCTCAAAGAGATTGAATATCTATAATCCCTTTGTATCGCTCAAATGAGAAAGAAAACTATTCTACACCAAACGGTTAAATAAATATGACTGAATTATAGTTTTGTAGTTTTACATAATATTATATTATAATATTTAAAGCCGTATGGCCTCAGATACCGAAGAAAAAAATACGAAATTGCAACTGAGATGATTTCTTTTAAAACACCCTAAAGGCAACAGGAAGCTATAACTTTGGATCCACACCAGAAGAAGCATAATTTTTAACAAGATAAATTGTCAGAGAAGCAGATAAATTAGGGAAGGGTCCTAAATGACCTGCGGTGCCGAACGACAAAAAATTAAAAAAAAAAAAAAAAGGTTTGACAATTCGCTAGATAAGATAAAAAGCAAGTCAAACAAGGGTTTCTAAAAGACAGAAGGGACATGATAAAAACTAAAGGAATTCACTTTTACCTTCACCATAAATTATTGATTTTCTATAATAATTACCCTACTATAAAAAATATAAGCTCGAATAATACTAAATATTCTCAATAGTACATACACAAGTATACACCCTTTGTACTATAAATTTACAATAATCTTAGAATTTAAATTAAGATTTGAAGTAGTTGTTCGTGTTCTTGCTCAATCACATCACAATTTTTTATTAAATAAGTTTAAATAATAATTGGGAATAATTTGTTTTTTTAATTACCTCTAGATATTCTTTCTTGATTAAATATTGAGGGTGTAAGGGCTAAGATTAAAAAAGTCTTCCTTCCTCTAAAAATTATTGTTTTGAAAAATATAAAATGATTGCCTTTTTCCTGAGAAATTATTCCACCCTTTCTTTATTCATCCCTACTTTCTTATGTAAATTTTTGTCGATTATTTGTTGAATATAAAAAGATTGATGGTCTTTTAATAGTTGTTTTAAATATTGTTTTATGGCAGATATGGTAATGCATCATATATCAATGGAAACATAAAACTTTCAATTTTTATTAAATAAACATAGGATTGAAATGACTTTTGCTTTTAAAAATTGAAAAGTGGTACAGAAAGAAATTAATTTGTATTTGATTAGATGATAAATATTATATATAGTATGCACTTGTATATACCGGTTTATAAATTGTCTTTCATCAGAGATATTAAACCTTAATCTTAACTTAAAGTTTGGTGATGGAGCGGCAGTTGGTCTGGTGCAAAGGAAGCACACCGATGTCCTGGAAATCCTAGGGGCCAGGGGCTTGATCCACTATCAAAATAATATACTCAAATCATTTTATTAAAAATAATTGGTCTGCTTTATAGCCGGGTTTGAGACATATTTAATGTTTATATCTCATTCATATGAATCAAATAGACCTCAAAAAATAGCTTAACGTTTCTTATTACAAATTGTTATCTTCAAATGCTAGAAGTTAAAATCTTATAAAAGAGAGAGCAAACTAAAGCCCTTCGTCTATCTAAACTCAATCTATTGATTGAGAGCAAGTTTTTTTATACTTTATTAGTTAAAGCAATTGAAAAACATCATCAATGCTTATATAAGAACAAATTGGCAGAATATTTCAAAAAGGCTCGTGGTAGAAAAAGCAGGAAAAATCAATAGACTCATAATTATATTTAAAACATCTGGGAATGAATAAGAACTATAGAATTCCTCGCTTCGCTCGCAAATCTTACTAAATTGTTCACTTCGCTCGCAATTTCCGAATAATAGTGTGTATTTATAAATCTTGGTATCTGAATCTAATGTAAAGATTGTGCTTTTATGCTTTAGTCAAAATTCAAAAAAATATTGTAGACAGACATACAGGCAAAGATAATACGAACGTTTCAAGTTTGTTAAAAATATATCTTATTATAGTCTGATCATTCCATTCCATTATTATTTTAGTGTTTTTGACCTTCCCATCGTTTTAATAAAAATATTAAATTTGTCCCGTTCTTCATGAGAAGAAAATTCTACGCTAAATTGGTTCTATATAAATATTTTAGTAATGTAATTATTACTGTTTTGATAAGTTATTTTGAGGCAAGTCGTGGAAAAAAACAATTGGAAATGAGTTGTATCGGTAGAGGAACAACGCCCAATCCAACTCATATGCAACCATCGCACTAGGAGTGGGTTTCGCTTGCGTTGGGCCTAGGTAGGTTATTTAACCCTATTTCCCAGAGTTTATAATTAGTTCGTTTTCCTAGAGAAGGTATTTTAAAATCAAAATTTAGAGAAGTCTCTTCTATTTAAGATATTGAAAACTACTAAAAGATGGCACCTCTATCAGCTAATCAATTTTTGAATTCAACAATTTTTTTATCCAAACAAATCGTAAAAATTCTTCTTTATGCTCTAAAACATAAAATTTAATATTTTGTAAATATTGAATATTTATAATTATTTTTAATGTTCTTTTCATAAAAGAAGAAATTATCTTCAAGAGGGAAGATGATTCAGCATCAACTTGGGTAAAATTTTATAAGGAGGTCATTTTGTTGAGAGGAGACCAAATAGGTGGCATAATGCCTCAAATTTTTTAAATTTCAAAATTCTTCACTTTATTTGAGCATGTCTTCAATTTGGAATTTGGGAGATTTCTTTGAAGTAATTCACATACTTTTAGTTTCTTATATTTTTTATTCAAAATGTTCTAAAAATTTTTAATACCTTCAAATTAATTTAGACTGCTTTATTAATCTTTTTTCTCTTTTCTTTTTTGTATTTTAAATTTTAATATTAACAATTTTTTTTTTTAAATTCCTTTCTACTTTTTTTTTTTACCGTGGTATCTAATCAGGTTGATTTGAAAAGATATAAAATTTCATTTTATTTTCCACCTTAGGAGGGTATTAGAGTCTATAAAAGGTTGGATGAAGGTTCAAAAGAGGGATGATTCGTATAAAGATCATCTTTTTTTTTTTTTTTTTTTTTTTTTAAATTCAAAAATGAATATAGAATCAATTCAAACTCGTTTTTAAAGAGGATGATCCGCTTGTCGTTCGTTCTTTTCGTTCAGGACCGCCTTTCAAAACCGAATGTAAAGAATGATTTAACTTTTTTGACCTGCAGCAGCAAAAAAATTGTGCAGGTGTTAGTTTAAGAACATCTAGTCAAATATTTTTTGACAAATATTATTTTAGTTAATGATGTAAATGTTGGAAAGGCTAGAAAAGGGCTAGTTAATTTTAGTGGCCATTAATCATAAACAATTTGACAAGAGAATGCCGTTTTGGAGTTGAACATTATTTTCCCTGATTCATTCAGTTTCTTAATCAAAAGTAATTTTTTTTTATCATTTTTTTCCTTTTTTTTTATTTTATTAGGCAGGGAGAGAAAAAAAAATTAATTTAGACTGGAATTTCAGGTGAAAATTTCTTTATAATTAACATTTTTTAGAGGCCAAAATGATTTTCGTTTTACATATTATAACAAGTCGCATGGTTTTCCTGCGGAGATTAGCTGCCTCTTCTGGACACTCAATAAGCCATTTCAGTCATAAAAATTAATATGTTAATTGAAAATATGAGCAGGTGTGTTAAATAATCACTTTAATCAGTATATAATATTTTTTTAACTAAAAAAATGGAAAATCTAACAGAATAAAAAATATTCATCCAAGCACGAACGTTGTGTTAGGTGCCTTTGCCAGGGTCTTTTTCCTATCCAAAGCAGGAATAACGTCACTATCTTGTCCACAAATATAGACATATATTAGGAAAAATTTGTCCAGTAGCTCCATTATTATCTTTAGAGACGCTTTAAAACGATCCAATATTTATACAGAGAGCACTAATCACACAACTTGTGGGTACGTGAATGACATCTGAGCTGAGACTTCTTCCATTTTTTTATATCAGTCTTCTTCGACTTTCAAAAAGCATCGGAAGCATCTTCTTTTTCTTTGTGCCGACCCCGCAACGTGGGTTTAAGCCAAAGAAGAAGATTTTTTACACTCTAAACCATCCCTTAATGGTTGTTGTATCTTGGATCAGGTGTATCAAAACTAGCGACAGACACCGTGAATTGGAGAGATTAGGCTAATTTGCAAAAAAGACAAATAAAATATTTTGAAAAAAAAAAAATGTGTATTTCTTTTGAAATCTCGACATCGATTTTTTTGCGATCGCAATACTTTCTCACTATATATTTCATATATAGGAAAGAAAAAGTAAAAAGTCGTAATTCATAATTTATGGTTTTTGTAAAAAAAAAATTTAATAATCTCACTTTCAAGAAAAAGTTCAAAAATTCTAATTGATAATATTTAAAAAATCGATTCTTTATTAGTTTCACTAGAATTGATGATAGTATTAACTTCAGGAAAAAAAGGATTTCGTTCATTTTTTTCATTTTCATTTCGATGAGTTTTTGAGTGAGTAAGAAAAAAAAACGTAATTTCCTTTTTGGATGACTCTTCTCTATATAGTTATATCACCAAAGAAAAAAATCTTTCTTTTAATGAACCTTAACCGATTAAAAAAAATAGTCTGAAGGGACACTGTAGAACCTCACTTAAACCTATAATCTAAATACATATTTAAATTTCACAGATTTCGACATTTTTTATGGTTTAACTAGGCTTAATTAATGTTAACCTTTGAAGGTGAGGGCAATAAAATTTTAACAATATAATAAAGCAATATGGAACACGATAGGTGAGAGAATTGCTTTCTGCTTCCTGTAAGACAAAAATAATTATAATTTTTTATTAAAATATTTTTTTCAAAAAAAAAATTTTTATTATATCACCTTTGACTTATTATATTAATAATAACATGCCTGTTTTTATTATATTTAAGAAGATTTAATTAATTAATATTAACATCACTCATTTCCGCTTTTGCTGGAAAACTAAACACTTTCTCATTTTTAGCTTATTTAGATTTAGAAAATTTTATCGTGGAAATCCTTCGATTTTGAAAAACTTTAATTTCCATAATTTCTTTCTTATAGAATTTCTATGCATAAATCCGTTTATTTTTTCTTGCTGACTGATAGACAACTCAAATCATTAACTTATGGATTTTTCGATTAATTGCCTCAAAACTCTTCTAGAATGAATATTTCTAAGAACATTTATCAAATGTGCATAAGTGGACCGTTCAAGAGGACCTCTAGAGCATTAATCGAAAAGTCCTTTAGTGAGTTGGTCATTTCTTAGTTGCCTTCCTCCCAGCAATGTTAGTAGTGATACTTTTTCATTTTGGTCAAATGATGTTTAAATATTTGCATTGTCATTACATTTTACCACTAAGAGTAATTTATAAATTATATTTTGATATCTATAATATTTTTCTTGTTATTTAATAATTTGGAAAAAACTTATTTTTTTTATTTCAGAATTCCTTCTCATCGGAGTCTGCATATACCTTCACAGACCAATAGGAAAATTCCAGTTTCCTAGTAAGTATTCTGACATTATTTTTTCGTTTATACACGGGGAGAGTTATAGACTACCATTACCTGGTTCAACAGTTTGGATCAAGGATTTTTTACGATCGGTTTTGGTCTCCCGCTGAAATACATATTTGGACCTCAGTGTGGAATTTTAGTGTAATATTATGTACATAATATACTGCAGTTTGGTATTCACACCTTCACGTTTCGGAATAAATTCAATATTGGCTTTGTTTTTGATTCTCCTTTCCCTATAGATTATTCGGAAAAGTTATTCATGTTTAATACATTTTTTCTTCAAAATTTAAAACTTTAACAAATAAAAAATAATAATTGTAGAGACAATTTAGTATTAAAATTTATATGAGCCAACCAATAAAATATCTGAATTTGCTCCTTCCTTACATTTTGTTCATACAGACATTTATAAAAAAAAATAAAAAAAAAATCAAACATAAAAAAAAATTTAAATATTTATAGATTAGATTGTTTGGAGCCCACTTTACTCTTGTACGTTTTTAGTTTTTTTGAGATTTTCTAATAACTACTCTAACAATTTTGTCTAAATTCCCAGTTCTTATAATAAATTAGAAAAGCATTAAGATGTATTAATCATTTCCTATCTCACAATAATGTGGGGCCTTCAACTTGAGCTTCTTGGAAAAGATAACACAACTCGTTGCCATATTATTAAAATATAATTATTTTTGATTAAGGTTCAGGTTTAAATATTTTTAAATAAACAAGATTTAATTAAATTTTTATATATTTATAAAAATTGCCTTCGAAATAATTGAAAGAAATTGGTGGATCCACTATTTATCTTTTCGGTGTTGATATACTATTATGAAGAAAAAATATGTCGATAAAAAAATCTGGTGTAGAGGCACATCACATTAGTTTCTCTTTGCCTAAGAAAGTTGTGGGATGTGCTTTTATCATGCCAGATTTTTCTTTTTCTTTCCACCTTACTCTGAAAATAACTCTGGCAAATTATTTGAAACAAGTAGAATTTTAATCAATTTAATAATTTTTTTTTTTATTTTTTGATTTAGTTGGTTAAATTTCGAAATGGTATTTAAAGAATTCAAACTAATTAAAGCGCTCCTTTAATTTCCTTGCACTTGAGAAATATTTTCGAATAATTTATTTGGATGATTTTGATGACTCATAATTTCATTAACAACTCTTTTTCTCTCAATAAAATATTTATTTTTTTCCCAAATGAATAAAATCCTGAGTTTATCTCTAATTCTTTCTTGATTGAGGAATTTTTCAATTTTTGATTTCAATAATCCAAAATTTTCCCATCTCTATGTCATCTTGAAATAATTAGTTGGGTTTAATACATATTATTCTATTTTGTCTTAATGTTAATATATTTAATCAGTAATTATCATCTCAGGGCAGAGCAATCTATCATGATAAATGACATTTCAAATTAATATGAAAGTGATTTAACTCTATAGAAAATGTATTTACTTAACTAGTTTTTCAACACCTCACACAGATCATTATGCGAATATGAAATTAAGTATAATTAATGAGTAATGATCATTCTTAACAGTCTCTTTAAATAAATCCCCATGGATCTATTTTAATACTAAAAAATGCAAATAAAATTCATAAATAAATATGGATATAATATAGAAATCAAATAATTTTTTATTTATTAGTAGATGGCCTCAACTTATTATTCTTTTGTGGACTCGACAAAATAGTTTCTTTTTTTTTAGTATATTATTTCAAAATCTTTTTTTTGTTTCTGGACCCCAACTCAAAATCTTGCCTAAGACCACCCCTCCATCTTCTATAATTTTATTATGAAGAAGCAGACATCACGAGAGAGTTCCTCCAACTTCTTTAGTATAGGTGTACTTAAGGTACGAACTTTTTCGCACCAACATATCCCTTAATCCCCACCAAAAAAATCTATATGTTTTTAATAAAAATAATACATAATAATTAATAAAACCTTAGAATTTAAAGTAAAACAACGATAATAAGCAAACTAAAAGTGGTTTTCCCTTTGGTCTCACTTATTTTTTCCTCTCTTTTTAATTATTAAATCTTTAGAAAAAATATAGAGGGCGAAACGATACTCTCGCCCCATCGCCCCCTTGCTTTCTACACCTACGAAGTAGTCTTGAAAAGTGTTTTACTTTCGAAATCACATATCTATGCAAAGATTGTTTTGTATTTCGCTTAAACAAATCTAAACTCTCCTTTGAAATGGTCATACGCAGGCGTTTGTTCTCCACAATAAGCAACTGCGGCACCCAACACCCGAACAGCTTTCTTACCGAACTTGTTGGTAGGTTTGAAAAAATTGAACTAAGTGTATTGATATGTGGAAAAATAAAGTGGAATTAAAAAAAAAAATTTTATTTCGAAAATAAGACACTTTTCGTCTTCTTCGTATGACTGAAAGGAGCTCCTCGGTTGAAAATGTATTTTAGAATGAGAAAATGAATTAGAGATAGGAATTAAAGCCAGAGATTTCTTGAGTTTGAGATGGGTCCATTCGTCCACAAAAGCTTTATAAACTCTCAAGTTATTCTTTATTTAGATCAACCAATTGAAAATTTTATTTTTTGAATTTTTTAAATTTTTACATAAATTAATTTCATACTTAAATTAAATTGAAAAATATTTCTAATTAAACAAACGATACACTACCCTACCCATAAATTATATTAGCTCCTTTTACTTTCCCCTTCTTGGCTACCTGCTTTAGAAGAGTACAATGCCCTTTTTTATAATAAGGAAAATTCAGTTTCTCTTTTTTTTTTATTTGTTGATATCCATTTGATCCCATGATGTCTCATATTCCCTTTCCTTTGGAAGCAGACATTTGACATATAAAGCTTCTCCGATTACATTAAGGAGTTGTAATAAAAAGAAAAAAAGATTTCATCAATATTAGATCAGCTTAAAGAAAATAAATTGGTATATTTAAACATTAGAAAAAGAATTCCTCAAGGTAATCGTCATTTAAGGCGTTAATTAGTAAATTTTTCATTTATACAAGATAATAAAAAAAAAATATATATATATATAGATATATAACTATTAATATGGATACCTTTATTTGTAAACTAATTATTAAATGCCTAATTAGTCGACCCTCTCAGGTTTGATGATTCCAAGAAATACATGCCTTCTTCTGAACACATAAATATTATATAAAATAAATAATCAATGGACGTTAAATCAAAACAGTTTATTGCTTTAACACAAAGGTTCTCTCCCCTTCCTTTTAATTTTATAGGAATTTTGCAGCATCTGAGGCTACTTTTTTTAGATTTTTAATAATAATATTTTAAATTTATAAATTCGAAACATCTTATTTAAAATAATGTGTAAAATTTCGAGGCAGTTATTTGGAGCTTCATATTATAGATTATTATATGCTGATGTTTTTTAATAAATATTTAACGCCCCTTCTTCCTTTTTTTCCAACATCCTGTCCAACCTCCATATTTCATTCTATTTCTATGTGATATTTTTGAGAACATAAAAAATTTATTTAAAATAAGCAATTTATAATTCATAAAATTTTATTTTTACAAGTCAATTGTTTTAAGCCCTTTATATATCATGATATATAAATTATGCTCTTGAATATTTTATAGCATTAAAATCGAAATAAATTCGCGAGAGAAATATCTGATCTTTCTTTCTTGAGGGAAGAGGGGAGTCAAATTTCTTTGCATGATGAAGGATATTGTTAGTCCGATAAGGTGCGAATCTTCGAGACCTCAACCGAAATGAATAATCGTTTATATGTGGGAGAATGAATGGAAAGAGACAAACTCAGGGGCCCATTTTTTTCCTTTTGATTTTTTTGCCTTTTTTTATGGGATTAAGATAGACTGCGTCGTGGAGGGTCCTGACGCACCTTGACAAGATTAACTTTCACACATAAAAACATCACCGCACCGCACACACAAACTAAGCCAAAAGAGATTGAAAATGAGAGGGGCGAGCGAGCATCTGATTATCAATCGGGAACTTTTATTTTAATACGGTTGGTAATCTCCTTTTTTATTATTTAATTTAATTTTAATTTAAAACAGACTATCAAATAAATTAGTATAAAAAAACCAAGGGGCCATTAAAAATACAAAATTAATAATTAAAATAAGCTTTTAGTGATAACTAAAATTCGATCTTTAACAAGAGAAATAAAAATTTCTAATAAAAACGTATGGCTCTAATATCAACATCTATTTTCTTTTAATGGCATTAATCATTTATATTGTGATATATAATAGTATATACTACTTCACCTGTAGCTTTTATAAAAAAAAATAATATATAATAATACAATATATGGAGTGGCCTGAAAAGTTTCCGACCTACAAAGATACAAGACATTTTTTCTTAAAATTTATTTTTATTTTTCAACATAGTCTCCTTGTAAGTCTACACACTTCTCCCAGGATGCTCCCATCTTTTTTACCCGTCGAAATAGTACTCGGTGTCTCACTCTGCAAAATAATTGTTTACGAAGGTGATGGGTCGGAAACTTTTCAGATCACCTCGTATATAATAAGGAAGAAGGCAGGTTCAGGAATAATGCAGCCTTTCTCAATAAAAATTCAAAATTGACACGTTTCGATTTACTGGTTCATCTTCAGTCCAATTTAATAGTGTAATAAAGGTGATCAGTATGCTTTAGAATATATATAACAATATATACATTAATGAAAATGATATTAGTTTATTATTGCCGATCCTGCCTTCTCCCATATATATATATACCAATATATATTATTATATAATATTATTTTTTATAAAAGCAACAGGTGAAATAGTATATATAATTATGTATGTATATTATGACTATCACTGTATACATGAAAATCATGATCCTCTTTCCAAAACAGTGGCGACGAAAAGTAACCCTTTTCCCAATTATTAACCAATCACAAAAAGTCCTCCCCGTCCGCCAAACCTTCTGACGTTAGCTTTGTCCGAAACTACTTCCTTTCCTTTCTATCAACTAACACCATGAAATCATACTACTAACTTGCGTCTGACACTTAAAGCTTATTTTTTGCAAAGATACTCACCTAAATACTAAGTGATGTTCCCTAGAAGTAGACTATAATAAGATTAAATGCTAAGATACCAAGTTCGAACCAAGTCATTAATAAAAAAAGGATATCAGTATATTTATCAATATATTTTTAATAAATACGATTCATCCTGTGTCAAAATCTCTAAATATCACATTCTTTGTGATATGTATTTGAATTGTATAGAGAGTTACATAGAGCAGCCTTTCTCAACCTAGGGATCAGGGCACAATATTGGCTCGCGAAATGATAACCTTGTGTCAAACGAGAAAAAGCCAAAAAGGTTGAGAAACGCTGATTTAGATTTAGGCTTTTATCATGAGCATAGGCAACTAATACGCTTAGGCGTCGGAAGAGTAGCCTCAAAAATTTAATTTTATTAAAAAGATGATGGGTTCTATATATTTATTTATTTTAAAACTATTTATACATTCAATCATATTTTTTAATAAATTCAATTTTACTTTTACCTAAAGAAAGCCTCAGAATGACTAGCCGAAACGTTTATATTTAATACAATTAAATCACAGTTTTACCGATCGAATTTAATTATTATTAAAAATATATATTTATTATATCTTGAAATATATTACATTAAGATTTCATTTTAATAGAAATTTTTTCTAATATACGATATTAGAATTAATTTATGTTAATCGATAGCTGTTATTTATTCTAATATATTTAAGAATACATAATATTCAAAAAAATAAACTTTCTTCTCTCTATTTATATAACGACAAGTTTTAGAACATTTTGATTATTTTGATATCTAAATAAACACCAACACAAACTTTCATTAAGGACTTCGGGTCTTTTTAGGCTGGTTTAATTAGTTGTTTCTACTCAAGATAATATTTTCTAGCTGGCCTCATTATTTTGGTTCCAGTTAATATGGATAAATTACATTAATGTTGACAGTTCCGGACTTGTGTTTTTTTAACCGTCTCCCTTTTCTCCTTTTACATAACAAGTAATTTTTTTTCTAAACCTGTAGCGAAGGATAAAATTAAATATTAAAAAAAAAAATATATTATTTTTAAAATAATAATTCTCGGTTCAAACATGAAAGGGAAGCTTCATAAAAATTAAATTATTATTAAATTATTTATAACTTACCATTTTTGTTTCTATATATTTAATTTTTTTTTTTTGTTTTTTCTATATTTATCCATTATATAATATTATTTGTAGTAGTGTTTAGTCCAATGGCTGTTGGCTAAATGGGCAAAATAAAAAAAAAAAAAAAAATAAAATAAAATAAAATAAAAATATAAGAGAGAGGGAAGTAAAGAATCAAATATAATTTTCATTGTTAGAAATTATTTTTTTTTTTAATATTCTTTGGAATTTATTTTAAACTAGAGTTACACAAATAAATTATTACTAGGATATCCATTAAAAAAATCTTTTTATTATATTATAATTTGATAACAACTTTGTTTTAATATTATGTCAAATTAAATTTATTCATATTGAGATAATAAATTAAACTCCCCCATCCCCCACTTCCCAGAAAAAATTTTCTGATACGATTGTTTGTAGCTCTGCCCTTGTTTAAAATTTGAAAACAATCCATTATTATTTTGTTTTTTAGAATTTATCTTTCTAAAAAAAAAAGAAAAAAAGATGCTCTCTTTATTTCCAAGATCACTTCACCAATTTCTTCGCTTCATTGTCTATAAAAAAATCCGCACTCGACCTCCCCTCCCCCCCCCCTCCTCGGGGGGACATTAACTAAGAGAGGCCGTGACGGCAACAAATAAAATAAAATTGGCTGACTTGTTTTATTTTTCTGATACCATAAAATTAACGTATTTATTCTCTATTGAAGGGTGACTCTGATCAAAGGTTCGTTTCCCGTCCGAATTGACAAAAATTTATTTATATTCAATTGGCTACCAATTAATACAAAGTCTTATGCCGAAAAAAAACTTAAAAAAACAAAAATGAGTTATGAATAAACTTTATCTTAATTATTTAATAACACTAATAAAAAAAATTCATTCACTTATCACAAATCCTTGAAAAAAAAAAAAAAATTATTATTAAAATATTTGAAATTTTATATTCGTTAAATACAAAAAAATGCATAAAATTTTTTTCTTATTTTTCCTTTTAAGTTAAATAAAAAAAATTTTTAATTCAATTCAATTAATGCATGATATGAGTTGTCTGTCTGACATTTGAATTTACCTCCTCTATAAAAAATATTAAAAAATAAAAATAAAAATAAAAATAAAATAAACTTCAGTTATTCATCAAAAAAAGTATTTAAATAAATTAAATATTTTTTTTTTTAAATTAGATTGAATTTTTAATTTTTTTTTTTAAATCATGATTTTTACTCAACTGTCAAACTCTGACTTTCGAATATTGAATATAATAAAAAATAAATGAAAAAAAATATAAATCGTTATTTTTCAAATAAAATAAAATTTTTTACATATTTTGGTTCAAGAAGAATGAATTTTTAAATAATTTTTTTTTTGTCATAATTATTTTTTAAACTTTGCAACGAAATGTGGCATCTCCATTCTAACTTCTTATGTTTTTATTTCCCAAAGACAAAGGAATTTGTTATATACTCTTTAATTGATTTATTTTTAACGATGATTTTTTTCATTTTAAAGAAATTTGTTTGATTATTTATTAATTTTTATAATTATACTTTTAATTTCTAACATTCAATTACTTAGAAGAGATGGATTTCACTTGTATTTGAGAGGTAGGAATTTTTTCTTCCGAGTCAACTGACTTTCTAAGTCAAATTATAATTTGGAAATTTTTTAAATTTATTATTCATTTTATGTTTTCTGAAATTTGATAAACGTCAAATCAATAACCAAAGGTAATTTTTTTTTTTCTATAATCATAAAATAATGCCTGATCAAATTATTTTTTTTATCAATCAGATGTCACCTTAATCTTCAAGCAAATTCCCAGGATATATTCAAATGTTAAAGGATGTTGAATGACAGTTCACAATCCTCTTTACATCCATTATAAGTTGATCCGAAGGCTATATTTCAATCTTTTTTACTTTCATCAGACTAATCTTTCAAAATTTCTAGATATTTCTACCTTCTGTCCAATTGTATTAATATTTGTAAATATTAGCATTCTTATTAGGGTTGTTTTTTTTTTTTGGAAAATAAATAATTTTCATTTTATCAGGGATTAGAATATTAATTATCATTTTGTTTGATGATTGGATGTCAAATTCACTTTTTGAGTCACCAAATATTATTATAAACATTTTTTTTTTTTTTAGATTCATCGGTTTATTTGTATAAATTACAACATTTTGATTATTTGGTGGCCTTTGTCGATTACAATTTAAATATGATGAAGAAAAATGATTGAAGACTGATGAATGTACCAAGTGAAATGGAAGAGAAGAAAATTAAAAATGACATTCTCTTTTAATGTATCCCTGATCAGAACCTGTGACTTCGATTATATATAATATATATTTATAAAAACATTAAAAAGTCATACTTTATTTATTATTATTATACATTGATTGTCAAACTTAGCAAAAATTTTTAAAATTTAGAGAAACTATCACATTTTTTTGGTTATAAATTTATATACATATATATATATAAAATGCACTTGATTTTTATGTAATCTAAATAAGAGAAATGATTAAAAACATATATATACAGAGTGTTCAGTTCAAACCTCTCATATTTTATTAGATTGTTGTTGTTGCAGAAAATATAAATGGTAAGAAAATAAAAAATTTTATTTTCACGCATACTATCCATCCAACCATTTACATGTGCCTCATTGATAGCATGAACAATATCCAGCCTGGATTCAATTTCTTGCCACATATCAATTGTAACAGTAGCCATGTGAGGAGGTTTGAACCGAACATTCTATATATAATTTTTTTTGGTCATTCCATTAAAATCACCTGCATATATTAATTTCTTATTATTATTCCTAATCAAAAATAATTTTTGATGACAACAAATACGAATGACTTTTTAACTTTTTTGTAATATTTATATTTATCTTGGTTTTTTTTTTTTTATTCCCTTTGATCTATGATTGATTCTTTATTTCAAAATGGTATTAAATTTATAATCGTTGCTACAGGTTCTCTGAAAGAAAATATTGTTTTTAATTTTACTTCTTGCCTTTCCCCGAATAAGAATAAAATAGAGCTTAGAATTCTATAATAAATTTTATTTTTATTATAGGATTTGTTAAATCGTATCTTGGATTTTTTACCTTGAAGAAAGAATTCTTTTAATATTTCTTTTCAGCTTTGAACCTTAACAATGAAAAAATTTAATTGTTTGTTTCAATTCATTTCATTATTTGGAATTAATTTTTAATTGATTTACTTTTTTTTTTTATTTTCTTGATTGTTCAATGGAAACGTTTTAAGAGAGACCAGGCCAGTGGCCTGACTAATACGACAACTTGTGAAGTTCAAATTTTGAATGAATATTTTATTGAGGTAAATTTTGCTATTAATTAAATTTTTTATCTCAAATTAGATGAACATTTACATCAATATTTGATATTTCTCTGACAAGAGAACGCTCTGATTTGTTACAAAATTTTTTTTGGCGTCCTTGTGAAATTTTATATATATCGTCTCTATTATAAAGGAACATATCCGTGTTACACTATCGAAAAATAATTTTAACGTCGCAAAACATTCTCATACCTTTTTTTATTTTATTTAAAATATTAATTATACAAGAATCATTTGATTTATAAAAATTAAATCCTTTTTCGATTAGGGATTCGCTTTCTCAATCTCAACGACATGTTTCGATCCTTTTAGAACATTGATTGATATTATTCAAAAAAAAAAAAAAGTAAATATTTCCATAGTTTTTATAAGGATTTTAAGTAAGATGTTGCCTTCTCATTGAGTATTGTTGGTCTGAAAAAGCTTTTATTTTCCTGGCTGCCAAATTCTCATCCATCATATGCAATCTATTGACATCTTATGACATTTATTGTCTAATATTTTAGCTAATTCAAATAAAAGCGTAGAGTGTTCATTGAAGATTAAAAGAAATTAGAATCATCCTTTTATATATTAACATGATTTTTCTGATTGTACGCATGCGCATATTGGTGTGGATGCGCTGCTGCTTTAGGGGCGGATTAATCGAAATTTAAACTTGTCTTTGACTAAAAAAATATTTGTAATCCTTAATCCTGAGGAAGATAACCATCAAAGAGATTATGTGAAAGGAGAGGACGTTGAAATGTGAAAAGGTTTCGGTTTTAATTCAATCAATGAGCAACAATGTTGTATTTT
>JAAAKE020086357.1:0-13402 GCA_010014785.2 Anisolabis maritima | reverse complement strand
CCCCCCCCTATAAACAGGGACATCCACTTTTCCAAACAATTCCCTGCTCCAAACATCTATTAAATAGAAAACTCAAAAATTTTGAAACACTACTACAAATCTCAAGCGGTCTCTCTTAATTTCATCTTCACCCGTGGGCTTCTCCAATTTTAACCCCTTGATACACCTTTGAGTAAAATGACTAAATTCTCCATTTGACTATCAACCATGGTGTAGAGGTAGATGTATCTCTTCACGTATCAAATGTCAGTGATTCGCTTACCGTCCTGAGCAACAAAATTTATACTATAGTGATAATCATTTAATATAAATAAATAAGGACGGAGTCTAAATGACTTCAGATGCCGAAAAAGACTTAAAAAGAAAAAAATCCATCTCACCATCCCTTGAATATAAATATGAATATTGCTTTCACAACATCATCTCAACCAATTCTCCATCCTCTAAATTGGACATTTGCCAAAACATTTAATCACTGAAGTAATGAATAAACAAACCATTTTCTATCACTAAACTTTCTATCTATATATTTACGAGTATATCCCCGATATATTTTTCCTTTTTTTAATTAGTTAATCTAATCTCACTTTTAGAAATAAATGTCAAATTCTGCTCGCAGCCTTTGATTGTAACGTCATCATGATGAGACACTCAATAGTCATTCAGCCTGTCAAGGCAAACGTTTTCGGAATATATTAATATTGTATCAATTTAAATAACTAACTATAGCTAAATTTTGTTTTTCAACTAACATATTATTTAACTCTTGGAATTTTTTCTTGTCATTAGAAGACCTCTTCCTTTTAGAATATTTCCGCTCAATTTCTTAATGGTTGAATCATAATAAACAGGGTTGGTTCTACTTTAACTAGAGGGGAAAAATTTATATTTATCTTCTTCTTACATACTTGTAAGCTTATCCAATTGCTCATCTATATCCTCAATAACAGACCATTCTAAAAATTGAGATCTCAAAAAAAAAAAATTAAATCTCATTTAATCTCCTAACTTATACAACCAATGCCTTTTTTCATTGTAGCACCACCAAATAATGATCACTAATCCCATCTTCAATAGGGACTCATATTGACACCATCAAAGTTGTTGAAACAGACATCATGTACAGATTCTAGTTCACTGGAAACAGATACTATTTAAAATATTCGCCAATTAACCCTTCTAAAATATACATTTCGCCTATAAACTATAGGACTAAAAATTAACTTGCCCCGTTAAATTTATTTCTAATAGAATTAACTAACCCATTAAACTCATCCTTTGGACTAATATAAATATTATGACTGGACACATGGACCAACATTAATTCCTTACCACCTCATACATAACCCTCTATCATATCCGATAACTGCTCAAATCTCATATAGGGAACTAAATCCCCGCTCTGCGGCATAAGATGCCTAATATTTAAATAAACCATCTCCTAAATTTAAAAAACTATTACCACTTCCCTAACTATCTCTGAATCATTTAATAACATTTCACTTTCTTCACTTTCTTAACAGACTTACCTGGCCTATTACATTTTTAATTAGGGGTCCGTGAATGAAAAAAGGTTGGCATCCCCTAATCTAATTTCCATCCTAATCCATTGTTTTCCTTCAGTTAATTGAAAAAAATTTTTTTTTTATTCAAATAAATAAATAAAAAAAAGGAATTGTCCTTCCCCCATGTCCTAGAAATCTGGTCACCTTATCTAATGTGAATCTATTTTATCCAAAACCTTGATTATACTTAGACGGATACTGACAAGGAGGGTTTTTTTTTTTTTTTTTTTTTTTTTATTTATTAATTTTTCAAATTTTCCTTCATTTTTGTGTCGGGTTTTCCACAAAAAAAAAACCTTGATGCATCTTTTGGATCATCTGATATATATAATTAGAGGTGGGACGCATAAATCCATATCCAGAGTCAGTACCACCCACTGTGATTTGGACGATTTATGATCGTCTTTGAACATTTCCAAATTTAGGATAAAATATTGAAAAATACAGGCCTAATGGGAAATATTTAAATGATATACCGAAACATTTCATTTAAAATTGATAGTTTTCATTACATGCTTCGGCGAATTTTTAGACTATAATCCAAATGATATATGAATTTTTTTTGTTGGAGAGTTGTGAATGTTTTTTGTTGGAGAGTTAATTATCTCGATAGATCTACTAACCTTTGCACTAGAACTTCGATATGGTCTGATATCCTGGGCGCTGAGACCCCAAGGGACTTGTGGTTCAACCCTCCAATAAAAAACATTCTCAACCATCATTTTTATATTTATTTATATGAATTTCAAACTTGGTAGAAATTTTGTAATTTTCTTTTTGAAAATTTATTATTATTATTATTATTATTATTATTATATATACCTTGTGTTAATAAGATTTAGAAGAACAAGTGCAAGTCTAATAGACTTTGTCCAAATATATTATTGTCGGTTAATATTTATGTAATATCACATTATTTTAAAGCCGCGTTCACACTAGTAAAGATTTGCATTGTGTTTAATATTGGGAAATATTTGTGTCTCGATCAACTTGTACGTGAGGGATTTGGCAAAGCTACATGGAATTCTCGCCACCCTCTTTTCATATTTGCTACTTGAGTATATTCTGTGTTTATTTGTGTTTTATTTTTTTAAAATTGCCTCCATGTTTTTCTAACGCACAATGAAAGATTCGTGAAACTAAAAAATATATCCACCCTAGAACAATATTCCAGGGCAAATCTCTTTGTCATCGAAAAAACCGACAACCGACGATATCGAGCGTTGAGTGTAGCGACGTTCACATAGGCAAAAATTTGTTAATGTACGAAAAAATTAAACATAAGGCCACTCACAACCCAAATTTCTATTAGTGTGGACCAGGCTTATTTTTAAGATAAATATGATCGCCCCAAAATTATTTTTTGCCTCTAGCCCCGCAAACGCAAACATCGATTCGCTATATGATTTTACATCTCTTCATTGCTTTAAATGTATTTATTTTGGAAAGGTTCACACAGACTGAAATATGTTAAATCCAACTGATTTACAGACTTGTGTCGGGATTTGGATTTATAAAGCTAGATATAAAAGCCTTAGTCTACTCTCAATTTAAGTCTTTCCTCCTAAAATCATTAAATTATTTGAACTATCAACAATATAGATTCTTTTGTACTGGGTTATTCATAAAGAAAGTAATATTTTCAAAAATTCCGTTCGAATTTATTTTTGTAGATAATTTTAAAGGCAAACGAGGATTTCTCACCAAAAATGAATAGCAAAACTCTATTAAAAAAAAAATTAAGAATCTAGACACAGCGCCTTTAAGAGGAGAAAAATTAGTTGTGAAAAGCTTTACTACTTTAAAATAGAGTAAAAATTAAATGCCGCCAAATTTTAAACATGAATAAGTTCATTTTATTTATTTTTTTATTTCTAGAAAAAAATGGATCCGAAAACGATCTATCAATGCCAACACTGCTTAATAGTCACCCAAAATAAATTACATACATTTTATTAAAATAAATGTTTTTTTTTTTTTGAATGTAATAAATTTATTTTTGTGTTTTGGCCTGACTAAAATTTACAATTTAATTTCATGTTAGTGATTAATTTTTTAAAAAAGTTTAATTTGATACCAAATTATAGGATATTAATATAAATATTTATTTTATATTTCTAATTCATTAATCTTTTTTACTAGTCTTTTATTTTATTTTACACGAAAAGTACACTGACAAACTGTCTAATCAAGACCCATTATGATGAGAGGCCTTTAAAAATATAGAAACGCTTATAGAAAAATATTTTTTTTTTTTTAATGGCAAATTACTCTTTGCCGGTTCATCAATAAGAAAGAATTAAAGAAAAAAACAAAAATAAAAAATTGTAGCACCTCGAAAAATTAAACTAATTAAAAATTTAATGTGTTAATAAAAGAAAAATCAAAATTCTTTATACCGCTCAAGAATATTTTGTGTTCTCGTACTTTGTAAAATTAACAGAATTCAACATTTGGAGCAGTCATTCAAAAGAGGCTGGAAATTTGAAAATGTATGTAAAATTGTTTGTCATTCATTTATGTCTCTTCACAAAAGCCGTATATTTAACCTCAGATTAGATATCATCATTATCATCGCTATCGTTATTTGAGAAAAATAAATCCTTGGATAAAGCTCAGGACTCTGATTTATTCATAGCTTGTGAGTTTATGTGAACCTGTCATGTAATGGTTAGGAATTTTACTCGCTGTACTCTTAAATCGTTCTAATATTATTTTAGAGTAGAGCTCGCTCTTCCACGCTCTGTCTAAACTCTGTTTACTCCATGCTCTGCTCCTCTCCGAGATCATATAACTGAACGTAGCTTTTATTATATTATATACTTGTTAAATTAAATAATTATACTTTCCACGATGTGCTTTTTGGAATCTTCCACCATTCTGTGGTACTATAAACACGCTCTTGAAGTTTTAAGCCTGCGTTCAATCTACACGCCCTTCAGATATTTCATACTTTTACATTTATATTCTTATATAATACAATTATTTCTTCTGTTTAATGCAATTAACTTGCTCTTTATCAGTTATTTTTTTAAAATGGCCGATCCAATCCCCAGTTGGAATGCAGATGACACTTACACATGTAGTGCAGTCATTTGCGAGTCGATTGCATTACAGACTGCACTGGTGCACTGGTGGACGAGGTCAGATCCATTTATAATCACAATGAAACTTTTATGAAATGCTTTAGATTTTACCACTAGGTATTTTCAAATAGCTTCGAGTAGGATATTGTATAGTAATTTTGAAAAACATTTCAAAATCTAATAAAGGTTCCTTCCTCCCACTGGCGTATTCAACCTTAAATCATGGGAGACTGTACTAAATGCAATTTCTATATATATATATATATATGTTGATATAATATCATATTAATAAACAACAATGAACGCATGGGAAGCAATCGATATTTAATATTAAAATTATATTCAGAGAATATACTCTAAATGGCTCGGAAAAATATAATTATACAGTTTATAGTCTAAATGGGCTCGGCAGCCGAAAAAAGATAAAATTTAAAAAAATTATGGTGGAAGGGTAATTACCCGCTTTATTCGCGTCTGCGCTTCCTCCAGAATTACAACCAAAAATTGAATTTTCTCAAATCACATGACAAAACAACACAGACACAATTCCAATAGAAAAAAAATTACAAAAACTAGGCACAATAGCAACAAGCTAAATTGAATTAGTAATTCTCGATTTAGATTCATCTTTCTTTTGTAGATATTTGGACTTCAAATCAAAAATTCACAGAATGTGAGCAATAGCGTAGCCAGGATTCTTGTTTGGGGAGACAAAATTTTTTTCTTATATGGTATTTAAGGTTTATATATTTTTTTTTTTTGGAAGAGGTTTTTATTAGAAATTCAATTGAATAATTTATTAAATTATTTTAACGTTTTTATTAAAATTTTGTATTGATTTTTGAAATTTTTTCGACTTTATGTGAAGGGTCCGTGACTGGATGTAACGGTGAGGTTACCCTTGAGATCCTTTGTCTTTGTCAAGGTTCAAGGCCTAATTTTTATAATAAAAGTAATCTTAAGTAATTATATTTTGGTGAGAAACTATCTTTTGTTTTGAAAGAATTTTTAAGAATTACTATACATTACTCTCTTTTGAACTATTTGAAAATATCTCGTAATGAAATCTTTAGTATTCCTAAGGGTAATATATCCATAAATTAAATTTCATCATTTTGAAAAAATTATCAGATTTAAACTTATTACTTATGTCTTTACCATTAAAATAAATTCGTACATAGGGCATTGAAAGTATTACTTTTTGGAATTAATTTAACGTTTTTATATTACACAACTCAAATTCTCTCGAAGATTAAACATGTTTTGTGTTATAGAAATATTTATCGTTAAGATTTAAATATACTTAGTTTATAAAAAGAATTCAAATAAGATTATTATCGTATTATAATCGTTACAATTACAGGGCCGTATTTGGTAAAATCTTTTTGCACTCTTGAAATTCTAGACCTGTCACATATTCCATACTTTTACATTTTATATACAATCTCTTTATGTTGGTTCTGTATTTGATATACTTGCATTTAAAATATTGTTTCAACTTATCCAAAGAATTTAATTCCAAAAAATACATATAATATTTTTACTTATATAATAAAAATAACATTTGTTATATTGATTCATATTTTTAATTATGTTTTTTAAAATTTGAAGTTAGAATAATTTTCGAGATGGAGGAAAATGAAACCAGCAGGATATCTGTGTGTTTGAGGCGGTGAGACAGTCCATTAATCAAAACAAAAATAATATCGAAGGCATACAAGAGTGTTAAAGAGCGACTCTTGTATTCCTTTGATATTATTTTGATTTAAATGATACGTATTTGTAAATAAATAGGTTGTGACTACAAACGTGCTGATTTCATTCACCTTCATCTCAAACACAATAATCCAACTTATCCTCCTACAAAATTTTTTTACTTTCATTAGATCCTAAAGGGCCACCCTCTGGGATTCTCTATATTTATCCGAGGTCCTTTCGTGCACGAAATTCACACTTCTAACCCTTTAAATTCTGGCCATAGCCATCTATCGTCACCCTATTTTCATTTCTATCTCTTGCTCTCCTTCATATATATTGATTTCTAACTAATTAATATTATTTTTTAAGTTTTTTCAAAATCTATTCAATTCTTATTAATAAGATATATTTAAAGCCAAATAATTATTTTTAATAAAATAGATATATTTTAATAAAATAATTATTTAAATTGCCCGCTTCCAGACAGATTTACTTTTATCTGATTCATATGAATCGAATAGATTTCGAAAAACCTTATTTAAATGTTCACCGTAAACCGTTAAAAGGGTTTCTGCTGCTTTAGAGCCGGCCAAGATATTGATCACCTTGCTGGTTTAAAAAACGGTTGTTAAGTAAAAAATTTCTGTTTGAAGATTTTTCACTTTGGACTAACTTTTACTTTAGATTGGAGTGTGAGTTTTTTGCTGTGGTCGAGCGTCCGGTGGTCTGGTACAAAGGAAGCACACCGATGCCACGGATAGGCTAGAGGTCCCGGGGGCCAGGGGTCACTTGAACCATCAGCAAAATATACACTCACAAAAATTATTTGAATAAAATTTATTTTTTAAACCCGGCCCTTTCATATCTATCATATTCATTTGAAAGGGAGTCAGTACCTCAGCTTGTATAGCCTACTCGTTAAGAGCCTTGCATAGAACGACACCAAACCTGGACCTAAGAGCTCTCTGTGCTGTGAATGAATCCATTCCATTTGAGGATTTGTTTTTAATAAATTTTTATTTAATAGAAAAAATCCAACGAACACGAGTCATCAAAACGCCTCCAAGCTACCATTTATTTCACGAAGCCCTTCGTTTTTTAATTTATATAAATGGAAGGTTAGATTATTATTTTTTTCATGAATTGAAAAGTAAATTATATTATTTTTGGCAATTATAATTTCTTAGACAAATTCAACGTTCTCAACATGTCTATAGTCAAAGCAGAGCATATATATATATTATTAATTATTATAGGGTCTTTTACCTGCCAAGGCCTAATAAATAAATAAAATTTATTTAAACTATATTAACTACCAATTAATAACTAGGGTCTTCGAGAAACGGGCTGGTCATAAAATTATTTAATACTCAACTTCGAAACCTGGGTAGATTCTCGACGGGCTTTCTTGTTAAAAAAATATCCATGTTTCTCTTTTAATAACATTCGGCATGCCATAATAGAAAAAAATATTTATTTTTCGCCTAGTTTCATTATCAACTTAATCACTTTATTTCAATCTTTCATCTTTAGTTGAAGATGGTTTGATCCCCAGAATGTTAAGATGGACGAAGACAATCAAAAACAAAAAGTTTAAATTAAAGTTGATTATGAAACCGGGCGTTAGAGGTCTAATTTTATCAATATCTAATAGCGTTTTCGATATATTATTTAAAAGTGGATCATGCACGATATTTTTAACTGTGCATGCCTGGTTCGCTCTGGAGCATGAATTGAAAACGCCACAACTTAATATTTGGCTTTTCTTCTCAACTTTAAAGTTATTTGATTTTAGAGCCTAAAATTATCGTCTCGTTGCGAAAATCAAATCGTCACAATGAAATGTTAAAAATGAAGATTTATAATGAAGGATTTAAAACAGTTCCTACTTCCAATTATTCCTTTAAATATTTATGTAAGTAATATTTTTTTATTAATTATGAAACACCAAAAGATAAAAATTTGCAAAATAAAAGAAATGTTTAGGCCGAAATTTATTAAGCAACCCTCAATCAATTATGAATTATTTCAAGCTCTGGACAATTGTCAATCGTAATTTTCGTAACGAAACTCGTGACAATATCATTTTATTTCAGCCAAATCAATTCTCAACAAATTTCTTTCCAATACTATCGGTAAAATAGATTTTCATCTACATTTTATTCTTTTTAGGGCTTTCCTTTTTGTGGCGAATCATTTTCTAATTAGAAAAGGTTTTTGTGATTATTAGTGCTTTGTTCATTATTTTAAACCGCATCTATTTAAATATGAGAAAAATTTAGAGTTAAAAAACAATAATTGTGCAACGAACACTAGTTCTGGTTTGGCCAGCCGCTGAATTCTAAAGTATTATGAAAAGCCACAGAAAAACCAAAAGATAATTAAAAATTATTTCATGAAAAATTTTATAAAAGAAGTCGAAAATCCCTTTTCTAATAATTTGGCCGGGAACTATATTTTAAGGATGGTTTGATGAATTCTGACAGAATTATTTTTCTTTTAATCGACTCAAAATTTTCTTTTTGGCCTCAACTTTTGAATCCCATCACTTCGATAGAGCCTTTAATCTTCTTTCTATTGATAGTAATTGATGATGGAGGTCCATATAAAATAGCAAAAAGTTCATTTTTATGCGTTTATAGATAGAAAATTGTCACCTATTCGGCCTATTTTCCCTTCTTTTTCATAAAACCTATATGAACTAGATTTATACCTACTGAAAGTTTGGCATTTTTTCTTGCCTCCCAAAATAATTAGCTAGAACTGGCTTGATTTTTGGAGAAATAGACAAATCATGCCATATCTGTATTTACATTTTCTATCAAACGCGTACACGTACACAAATTTTCTATCAATAAACGCAAAAATGTTGATAATTTTATTTGGCTGCTTTCAACTATTTAGCCAGCCATTTCCACTCCCCTTTCTTTCTATTGTTAACTGTATAATAATTTTAATCAAAATAGATAAAATGATTTATAATCAAAAGTATAAATAGATGAATGCCATCTCATATCCATAATTCTCATTTGGAGGGCGGAATGAAATTTTTTTCTTGTATGGTATTTAGAGTTATTTTTTTTAGTAAGTAGTTCTTATTGGAAATTCAATTTAAATTTTATATTTTTCCTGTTTTTGTTAAATTTTTATGTTAATTTTTGGAATTTTTTTGGTCCTGGAAAGGGCGGGCAAAGAATCTCTGGGTCACCTGAATACGCCACTGGATGAATGGATGTTAATTAATTGGGAGACCTTATGTTTTGTTTATGTTAAGCACAAACAAATGTTAAGCACACTACCCCAGAAAAGAGATAGACTTGTGATAATTCTCTCACTCTCTCTCTAAAATCTAAGATACTGGTTTAGCAGTTTAAACATTTTAGTGTTTATTTTTACAACTTAATTACATCAACTTTTTGTTGGTTATTGCCCACATGAGTTTATTTTAGTATTTTTTCTCTATCTGCGGACTTCTCCATTAAGGACGTGATACCAACTTTTAGTTTAGAGGGAGGGTAAACAGGGCAAAGAGAGAGACGTCATTTTTTTAATCAATTTTGTTTTTGTTAGACCTTTTTGTTTTTCTAAACTGACATTTTTCCTGTTCTCATTTTTTCCAAACCAGAATTTCTATTTTACTTTGTTTTTGTGGATTCACTCAATCTGCTTCCTAAATTCCTAATTAAACCCACCAAAATATATATTCGAATCATTGGAGAAGGAATTCCTAATAAATTTAGGATAGGTAACATACGCCCTAAATGTGAACTTGACTGACGAGGGCAAAGATAGAGGAAAGTGAACACTAAATTTGGAAAACAGCTTATTGAACATTTGAAAAGTTCTACTCTTTTGAGTATTTATAATATATTATTAATAATAAATTATTATTTTCTAAAGAAAACATTTAATATATTTCTATTTTTTTTATTATCATTGACTTTTCTAATTTTTTGACCTTCAATAATAATAATAAAAAAAAATTTGTTATTTTATTGCGAGAAGCAGTAATTTTCGTTTTCTTGAGTTGTCGCTCTGAGCGGGCGAATTGCCGTGAGATGGAATGGGGATGGCGAAAAAGGAGACTAAATTAAAACGCAACACGCATGCGCACGAATTTGAGTTTTTCTTTTATTCGTCTTCATTGTTGATTTTCGTGAATAATTATCTATTAATATATTGTAAATTTATATATAATCTTAATTTGTGTTTAAATCTCGTCCACTTTATTATCTACTATCATAACATATTAAGGTAAATTATAAATTAACTTTTAAATTAATATTATTTGCACTCATAAACATTTTTAATTTGCATAAATGAAAAGAGCCCAAAAGTGGGAATTTTGTCTTTTATCACCATTAAAAAATTGGCCATTTGTTCGAATTTCCTTTTCAATTTATTTGAGTTTTCTTAAATTTTAGTGTTCGTTTGACAAGTATATGCGTCTATTCAAATTGATTAATTCACATCTCTGAAAAAAATTGACTAAAACTGGGAATCGAACTCTGGCATTTCACTTGTTGGGTGAGCCATCTAGATAAAGGGAAATTTGTGATCCAAACCAAGGATTGCTTTAAGAAGCAATCTAATTCCTTCAGATCCCTGGCAGTCCCATGAAAATTTATTTATATCAATTGGATACAAATTTATATAAATAAATATGCCTGGATCATTTGTATCGTATATATATATATATCGTTTAATGTCAATATGGCCTTTGATGCCGAAAAGACTAAAAAAACCTCTCCCACTGTTTACGCATTCCCAGCAGCTCTTGGTATACAAAATTTTCCTAGTGTCTAGAACCGAATCATATTTTATTTGAAAAAATATTAATAAATTAGAAAACAATAAAAATAATCCTCTATATAATTAGAAACAACTTTTCAATATTTTTCTACATCTAAGAGATAATTTTCTATTTACTTATATTATTGAAGTTGAACATTGTAAGTATATTTAGCAACTCCCAAAAACATTTCCACACTGCTTGTGTGAGTATATATCGGCCATGGTTTATTTTGTCTCTTTTATGGCACCCATAAAATCCAGTCCCTTTTTACTTTTTCTTCTATAAAAAGCCCTTTATTTGAATTATTAAGATGGGAAGTTTATAAATTTTTTCATTTTATTAAAAATATCGACAAACACGTCTTTGTTATTTCTGATCGAAAATAAATAGATAGTGAAGTGAATTGTGTAATTTAAGTTTATAAAAGCCTCTCTCTTTTGGAGCAGAGGTAAAGCTCTTGTTTTATGATCTAAGGGACAGTCGTTTACTTCCCGTCCTACGGAACCTAAATAGCCTCAGATGCAGAAAAAGACTTAAAAAATGTAATCCTTCACAAATGTTTAGTTAAAACCAAACGAAAATTTTATATTCTATTGGACAAATAATTCAAAATTCTTGAATATTATTTTAAGTAGTATGTTGTTATGGACACCCACTTTATTTTCCAAAGGTGATGCCGAGCAAATCTTATTGTTCGAGGTGGCAAAACGACATACTTTTAAAAATATTTACATAATAAATTTTCCTAATTCAAAATACTAATTAAATTGAAAGTCGTTTTTGCGACATTAGCAAATTGATTAATTAATAATTTCATGAACTTAATTGTTATTTATTTTTCAATTTCTTTAATATTTGGATAGTACCATATATTCTATTCAGCATAAAATATAGAAATATATTTTACAAATTCTAGAGCAGTCAAAACTAAATTTTAAAGTTTTAAAAAATTAATGCAGATTGTATGGAAAAAAAAAACAATGGCGAAGCAAAGAGGGATGGAGATCACTTAGAGCTAACAAATTTCATACTAATGGCAAAAACAAAATTTGTTTTATTTAAAAAAATTCAAAATTGTGTTCCCATTTTTAAAGTTCTCAACCCCGTCCCTTGTTTCAGCCACTTCTCTGAAAGTGAATAGGCCTATCTTCTTCTTTCCTAGCCTTATGCCTTGATTAGGGATAGGCATGAAATCATGGATGCGACAGAAAATATTACAAGCAGACTTATCACACAGCTTGATGCTTGTTATGGGTGGGGAAAGGGGAAAAGACTGGCATAGAGAGAAAAGTAGAAGAAATGCCAGCCTTAGCTCGGGTAACTCGTCATCATCCACATATTCAGCAGATGAGAGCCCCTGGATTCTGAAGTGAATATATATATAACATAATTGATAGATAATGTAAAAATGGAAAAATATAAATTTTCTCATTTTATTTCTTTCAATCAAACTATCTCTAGAGAATAAAAGATGTGGACTTTACTTCAACTTCATTATCTCAGATAAACACTTGACTTCTTTTAAATAAAGCTTTTATAGTACAATAATATTATAAAATGAATATAAAATTTTATTTAGTCCATTTAATCGAAAAAAAAATATTTATATATCTCTATATAATTATTATTTGTCTGCCTATCTTATTCTTGTCTCTCTAGTTCAACTCCAGACCCGAAAAAATAATTAAATAGAAAATTCAGATGAATGAATTAAAAAAAAAAATGAATATCATTTTATTAAGAAAGGGGTTTTTTTTTTCACTGTAATAAGCTTATATAGTTGTTTTAATAGGATTGACAAAATGATAGATTTGCATCACTCGTCTGCATCTCCAGTTGAGACCAAGGCTTCTTTGTTTGATTATTAGCTAAAATTCCAAAAGGAGAATGACGACTGATAATATTATACTATCCTAGCCACACCACCCACTTTAATTTTTTAACCTGAGAATCAGCTCATTTATTTTTTAACAAAAATAAATAAATTAAGAAAAATAAAAACAGATATATGATTTTTTTTTGTCTCCCGCATTTAACACCTCGAAGTTAGGTCTTAATGGCCCGGAGCTTTAATGTGATCCCTCTACCCAGAATATCCTAAAAAAAAAATGATAAAATTCCGAAACGTCAATTCTGACAATTATTACAGTAAAATCTTTTTGCATTTTCTTAATTATTTTAGAGATAGCCTCAAAGGTTTTCTGACAAAGGCATTAATTCGTCTAAATTCGCCTCTATTTATACTTGTAATAAAAATT